>JANAVB010013397.1:28000945-28163160 GCA_029216955.1 Iris pallida
GGGCGGGAGGTGTGTATATATATATATATATATATATATACATATATATATATATATATACATATATACATATATACATATATATGTATATATATATATATATATATATATATATATATAAGAGATGAGTGGGGTTTGGGCTTGTCTTTCTGTTGAAGGAGCTTGTCCGCTCCTCGAGACCCCCCTCCCTTCTCGTGCACGGACGGCGGCCGGCCGTTCTCCGGCGTCCCTCTCTCCGCCGAGGGTCTCCGTTCCTTCCCGGCCCCCCCGGTCTCTACGGTTGGTCGGGCGACCCCCGTCCGCTCCTCCCGCGGGGAGCCCCTCCTCCCTCGGTGCAGCCGACTGGTGTCTGCCTGACGTGTGACGACCCCTCCTCCTCCTCTCTCTTCCTCGGTGCTGCCGCCGCCCTCGGCGTCGAAGGCGTCGCCGAGCTCGGCGCCTACGATCGGCCACAGCTCTATCTCTCCTCGGCCCCGACCCGTCGCCCCCGTCGGCCTACCTCGCCATCGCTGTGCCGCCCCTCTGCGGTCGCGGCCCCACCCCTCCGCTTTTCCCTTCCCGAGGTGGCCCTCAGAGTCCCGGGCGGCGACCGCCTCTGATTCGCCTTCCCCCTCCGGCTTTCAACGTCCCCACGGCTCCGGGGTCCAACACTGTTCCGTCTGATTTGCCTCCTCCGTCTCCTCCGACCCAGGCGCCCATTGCCCAGGCTGTCACCCTTCCCCCGACGCTTCCTCCCCCCGCGCCTCCCCCCGCCTCGGATTCCCCCCCGACACCTTCCCCCTCCCCGGGTGTGGACTTTCTCCTGGAGCTCTGTTCCTCCGTGCCTCTCCGTGCCTCGGTCGCGGACTCCCTTCCCCCTCCCATCGCCCATCTCGCCGCGCCTTCCTCCTCCTCCTCGGCGGCGGCCTACTTCCAGGACCCCACCTCTCTGCGGTGGTACTGGTATCCTCTCCCAGCCCAGTCGGTTGTGCCCCACTGGAACTCTTCTGTACTCGGAGGATCTGGTCTCCCTTTTGCGTTGTCGTGGGGGTCGAGCCCCTACTACTAGCCCCAACCGCCGCCTACGGCCCTCGGTCGCCGCTTCCCCGCCTCCGCCGGAGCCCCACCGGCTCGCCGTGGCCCCCCTTCTCGACTGTGGCGCCCCAAGCATCTCCCTCTCTCCTTCCTGGTTCCCTCTCCCCGTGGATCCTCCTCGCCGCAGCAGGCCGGAGGCCGCGCCTCTCCCTCCCGCTCCTCCGGGACCACCCTCCCTTCTCCTCCTCTCTTTGCCTCCTTCCTCGTGGTTCGAGCTTCCCCGTCCCTCGCCGTGGTTTCCCGCCGGGGAGTCGACCCCCCCGGAGTTGTTCCCCCCTCGGTGGCTCGCGCATGGAGTTTCCCGAGGCCCTTCGGGCCGTGCCCCCCTATCGGGCCCCGCGCCTGGACTAGACCCCCCCCTCGGGCCCCACGACTGCCTGCCACATGCCCCCCCGGGCAGTGTGCGGTTTTCAAATTTTGAATTTTGGTCTTTTGCTCTTCGTGTTCGGAGCTGTAGGCCCTGCTCCTTTGTCCTGTACTGTTTGTTTCTAGGTTTTCAATAAAATTCCCTTATTCCAAATATATATATATATATATATATATATATATATATATATATATATATATATATATATATATATATATAATATATATATATATATATAATATATATATATATATAAATAAAAATAAATATATATATATATATATGTAATTGTTTGCTTGTGAATGTGACCTAGGGAGTATTGAGTCAGTTTAGGATTGACCCGATGAGCCTAGAATGGCCGAGTCGACCAACAAGTTGACAAAAGTCAACTTTGGGTCAAACTTGATCCAAATCGACTCAAACGAACTTAGAATGACTTGAAAACTTGTGCTTGACCTAAAAATTAGTAAACGAACTAGTTGACTTATAGTTGACCAAGTTTGACCAGAGTTGACCAGGTTTGACCAGAGTTGACCAAGGATTGACTTTGGCCTAGAAGGACCTAGAATCATGTAGAATTGCATTGTAGGCATTCCTTGTGATATTTTAGAACTTGTTTTGACTTGTGGTTGTTTTAAATAGGATTACATCACTCCAGTTCAGTTACACTTTCTCATCAGCAACTTGGATTGCCATGCGAGTACATTCTCTGACCGTTTCATTCTTGCTTGGACATATTTACTTGTTATAGACTAGTTTACTTGTTGTTGTCACGATGTTATCACGGATTAGTACTATATCGATCTCTTCATGCGATGTTATCCCCTCGGATACATCGGGTATATTCTGCTCATATACTTTATCATGTGCATCGTCTACTCTTTGTATTCGTATTTATTCATTTATACTCATGTGACATTCATGTACACTCATGATCATGTGAGCCTTCATGTATAACCCAGTGTTCATGTGGACTAGCTATCCATGTGACACACTGCTTTCATGTGCAATAACATAACCTGGACAGATCCTTGTGTACTGATTGGGGCAGAGGAATATTTATTTGGTTATGTGATCTACACCCTTATCATGTACAACTCCAAACTAGATTTAAGTCATGTATAACCTAAGCCAGTTTACAAAACCAGATTTTGCTCTACACCACGTAGTTAGTTCAGTTCTCTTATTATATCATGTATATCTATTTCCATATACCATGTTCTCTTTTACAGTCTCATTTCTTTATCAGCAGTTCATGTAATAGCTTGTTTCATATTTCCTTTCATGTTATGATCTGTGTGAAAGATATGTATTCGTTTCTATCCTGACTGGACCTATTGAAATATTACAGATGATGAGGATTGCTGCGATACTTACTATGGAGCAGGCCTAGTTGACACAGGTGACCTGGACCTTCAGCAGGATCTAGTAGTCGTTGAGGACTTTCTATTTGTTTAGATTAGACTTATATCATTATCTAGTCATTGAGATATTGTAATTGTATTGAGATATTATTTATGGTGTGGTTTACACCGAGACTTATTATTCATATTGTGGCTCTCTGTTGAGATTATCTTATCTTCTTTTCCATCTTAGTTTGTGATTAAGATTACTTATTATATTAATCTCCTTTCGGAGCATATTCTAGATTGTGTTAGATGTTGTGACCTAGGATAGCGTTCTACTGCCGATACTGTAGCATAGGCTGGATGTACCCACTTCTCGTGCCCTTACACTGGATGCGGGTCGTGACAGCTCGTCCTAGGTGAACAGCTCCTTCTAGAGCATGTGTGTTCAGATGCACCAGTGTCCACCTACTAGTCGACTATCACGCTAGATGACTCAACATGTGCATACATAGCAACCAAGTTAAGTAATCAAAACAACTAAGTTTAGCTTTACATTGCTATTTTGGTTTAAAATAGGATTTGCAATCCTTCTTCAAATAGTGCTCCAGGCACCAAAGTAGCATATATATTCTGTACTGTTATAGCCTAGAGCAATTGAAGAGACATGCACTGAGATATATAGGATCCCATATGCATAAGAAGAAATAATGTGCATATACCATCAAGCGCATATGCACTTATGTGCGTGTGCCATCATGCGCCCATGCTAGCAGCGCAGAGACCACCATGCCCCGAATCCACTAGGCAAATGAAGAACCATGTGCCAACTATGCGCATACTCCTGCTGAAGGCAGATATCACCATGCGCCTCCGGTATAACATGCAAAAATGCCAGGAGCATGAAGTACCATATGCTAAGTCTGCTAGGCGCATACAGAGTCATGCGCTGAGTCCTCATATAGAGAGACTGTAATACGCCAAGACTGCTTGGCACATAGATTCGAGCTGCAACTGCCTTGGACATCTTCCATGCGGCAACTTGCACAAAATTGAATCTTCATCCAAAATTGTTGCTTGAACGTACCGAGTGCGAGCTTTAGAGCTGTATTTTCTTGAATAAAACCTATGTGCATCATCTGAGCAAACCCATGTGCATACATATATGTACTCTGAATAGATGTTATGCACATTATTGAGCCATGCGCATAAAAACCTTAGTCTTCTTCTCACTTGTCTTGAGATGCGCCTTGAGAGACTCCTCGTTCGCTTTAGCACAAGTTGTAATCTCCATGTATCGGCATAACCGATCTGTCATATAATGTGCATCATACTCTTTGGATAGGAAGGCCCAACACTCATCCAACCATTTGACAAAGAACTTTTCCTCATCCAAATGTTGAAACTTATGTCTGTCAATCTTCTCACGTTGGTTAAAACTTGTATCGGAAAGGATTGTACGGCAATTCTCCATCTGATCTGGATCTTGCTTTGAGATTGTTATTTTTGAAATAGATCTAGATGGAAGAATGATAAAAAATAGAGATTTTTAGCTAATAAACTAGCTCTCTAATTTCCTTAAGTGAGTATTAGTACTTTGGAGATTCCTGCAAACAAATTTTCTCTCCAAAAGTACATGTCAAATAGAGCAACCTCTGTAAGTTGAAACAACCTCTGCAAGTTGCTCAAAGGTACTATCAGATACTGAGATTTAATGCAAACAAGTTGCTACTCGGTATCTAAAATTTAGGACTTCGGAGATTTGGAGAACAAGTTTACTCTCCAAAGAACTTGAAGCCACTCTACGAAGAAAAAGAAAAAGAAGAAGAAGAAAAAGAAGAGAGAACGAACAAGACTGCTGGGGTGATAAAGATCACCGTTGCTCAAAGAAAGATTCGCCTACCGCAATATGCTCCCAGGAACCAGCAAGTTCTCAAAAAACTTTTAGAACGCTCGTTAGTCAACTTTTTGTGATTCGAACAGGCTCCATGGACTCAACGGGCTCCCTTTGCTTTCTTGTTTTGGTGCCTCTTATAAAGGAGGCCAGGGGAACTATTTATAGAGTAGAGTGAGACTTCATATTTTCTCCTATCTGATGTGGGACTAAAATACCAATACTCAAAAATAGAGTTTGATATTTTAGATCATCCCATAATCAGCATACCCATGTGCCAATCCATGCCTACCCTCCGAACACGCTCGTGCATGCATGAGGCATCTTGGAGTCCGTGTCTGAGTCCGAGTCCGAACGACAAAAAGCAACTTGCTTTCTTGTTGGAGTTAATCCTTTTTTCTTCTAGGTAAACACTCCCACATGGCACCCACATGTGCCCCACCACACCCCATGTGCATACCTCAACATATGCAAAGCAATATATTGAGATATCCACTTGGTGTTGTAGATGATGTGGGACTATTTTACACTAGTCCAAAGGTAAAAACACCAACATTCTCTATATTATTTGGGAACCCCACCTACTCCAATAGATGCAACGAAGAATTTTGTATAAATAGGAGTAGGATAACAATTTAGTGATATATGTTATGGCACGCACTAGCGGATCCAGGATTATAATTCATTGGGGGCACAATTATAAAGGGATTCGGAAAGAACGCCTTTAAAAAAAAAATTGAGTACAATAATACATTAAAAAAAATCACTGGAGGGCCTGCCCCCCAGTGGCTCCCATGTGGATCCGCCACTGATGGCACGTATCTGGATTCTTTGGGACAGTAGGGTATAGACTGGGAAGGTGGTTCATAAAATAGAGCAGATTATTGCAGTTAAATTTACCAACAAAAGGGAGATATAATTTCCTATTTGGGGCAATATATGGACACAATAATAGATGAAAAGGGAGTTGGTATGGCAGGATATCATACACATTAGTATATTGGCAGAGTTATAATTTCACAGTCCTCTCCTTCTTTAGGGGATTTTAATTTGTTGTTGTATACCCATGAGAAGGTTATAGGGCATCGCGTTCCAAACTCGATACTTCGAGACTTCTAGCAATGTTTACTATAATTATGACTCAAATGTCTAAAGAGATCAGGGTATGCATGGATGTGAAATAATAAAGCCACATAGAATAGAATAACCTGTCAATTAGATAGAGCTCTAGGCAATAATCGGTGGTTTAACAACTAGTCATCGGTGACTGTGAAGAGCCGATCATCGAATACTAGTGATCATTCGCTAATGCTCATTCGGTTGATAGTAGAAAATAGTCCCATGGAAGGCCTTTCCGTTTTAACAATTGTTGGAACATGATGGAGGGGTACACATGAGAGGTGGAAGCAAGAATGCATGTGCAAGTGTCGGGCAACCCACGATTTCGAGTAGTCCAGAAATTGTGGGCTGTTAAACCAGAACTTAAGAAATGGATTCGGCAGAGACCCAAAGCAGATATCGGCTGCAAGCAGTAGAAATTGTTGGTCATTCAAAATAAATTGCAAGCTGATTTACAAAACCTAGTGTTAACGAGATTGGAGAAACAACTCATTGATGAGGTACGGCATCATTACTGGAATAACTACAATTGGCTCAATGCTAAGTGTTCATGGCTTAAGGAAGGAGACAAATACATGAAGTTCTTCTATGATATGATTTACACGCGGCAGCACAAAAATGGTATTCCGCAAATCATTAATACAAATGGGATATATAGCGACTTCTTCTTTATCAAATATTTAGAATAAAACTGTTAAATTTTATGAAGCATTGTATAAAAAGGAAGCTGAGTCAACTCAGTATGCTCCAGAGCAAATATATAAACACATCATGTCGGGAAGAGGTAATCAAATTCTAAAGGCTCCCATTACTATTGAGGAAATAGAGGTCATAGTAAAGAATGCAGACCCAAACAAGGCCCCAAGGCCGAACGATTTTTCCAGTAAGTTTTTCAAGACACACTGGGAGGATCTTAGAGTACATATATTGGAGGTAGTTGATGATTTCTTACATAATGGGTTGTTAAGGGAGATAAACCATACCTTTCTTATCTTATCCCAAAGAAAGAAGGTGCGGTGTCCCTTAATGATTTCAGGTCGATACCTTGTAGTAATTTCTTGTACAAATTAATCTCCTATCTGATGTGTCAAAGGATGGAAGGCATCATACAGGAGATGATTTCTCATAATCAAGCAACATTCAATAAGGGATGATCAATAACAAAAAGCAATCTGTTGGCTCATGAATTACTATGAGACTTCACCAAAAAAGGCAGAAGAAGGTGTATCTGAAGCTAGATTTGCGAAAAACTTATGACATCTTTGAAATGCACTACAAAAATACTATTAATTAGCAACTGATCTTACCGACAGAAGTAAAAAAAGTCGCTAAATAACGATAGAATACCGACTGACTAGCTACTGATATTTTATGTAAAATAAAGTATAAATTAACTTCGCTACTTCTGTCATTAGTACGTCGCTATATATATACCAACTGATTAGCGAGGAAAATTTCCATCGCTGGCTACGGGTAAAAGTGAAACAATAACCCTTTCTCATTCTCAAATTTTCACCCAAAATTGATTTTTTCCTCCAACCCCCAAAATTTTGGCGACCTCCGACGACGACGACGACCAGACTGGCCCCCTCCTCCACCTTCACCTAGTCTCTCCTCCTCCTTCGCCCAGTCCCTCCTTCTCCTCCTACAATGACCAGACCGACCCCCTCCTCCTCCTTCTCCAACCAGACCGACCCCTCCTCCTCGTCTCACTCCTCCCCCTCCTCCTCCTCCAGACTTCTCCTCTCTACCCCCTCCAAACATACGCCCCCCTCCTACACTATACTCCTCCTCCTCTATAAATATCCTCATCCACCTCATACTTTGGTGTCCTCCTTCGCACGGTGACCCCCCTCCGACCAGATGCCCCCTCCGGTCAGACCCCCTCCTCTGTCGAAGGTAAACCCTAACCCACATTGCTATTTATTTAGTTTATTGTATTTATGATTTTGGGGGCATATAAATTTGGATTTTGGTGTTGGACACGTATTGATATGATAAATTGGACATGGACATAAGCACACGACATGGATAATGGTCGATTCCGTATCTGTATCCAAATTTTTGTATATTATTTAAAATTTTGGATATTGGATTAGGATATTCGAATTTTTTTTAGGATATTATGGAACATGGAATGGAAATTCGATATTAAGATATTTTGATACGAGTTAGAGGTAGCCCATTCTAATTTTGCATTTTCGGATATTATTTGAAATTTGTGATATTGGATTCGGATATCCGAATATTTTTCGGATATTAAGATATTTGAATATGTTAATATTAAATGTCTTTCTTAAATATATTTTAACTCTAGGGTGGTGTTCTAGGATTATCAATATAACATATATTGGATTGTGAATATTAATTAGTTATTAATATAGTTTACAGTGTCGGCCAATACCGATCAGATACGGTCGATACCAATCGGATATGGTCGATACCAATCCGATACGGGCGATACCAATCCAATACGATCGATATTGATACTCATAGAAATGGTCTATACCGATTTTGATAATGATACTGTTAACCTTGGTTGTTACAATTAGGTACTAAATTAATTTTTACTTGAATTTACAATATATGTGGTACGTGGTGCATAATTGGTTTGAACACTGAGTCGATACCTAGTTGACCGTTCGTGGATGTACAATCGCCGACATGAGAGCAAGATTGGTTTGATGGATGATTTCAAGGTGGGCGTCGAGGAATTTCTAAGATATGTCAGTAGCCAACCTTATTTCATGGACGAGAGCCTCATGAAGTGCCCTTGTGTCAAATGTAATAATATACCACTCAAAGAGGTTGATCTCGTGAGAGAGCACCTCTACAAGAAGGGTTTTGTACCAAACTACAACGAGTGGATGGCTCAAGGAGAACCTTTGGTTCCGTAATATCAGTCCTCCTTCAATACGGAGGTAGGAGAGTCACTATCGGAGATCAATTCGAATATCCGATCGAAGCTTGGCACATGAATTGGTATTTGATGCGGCCGGTCCTAGTTTTGATCCGAAGGATCTGAATCCTGATGCAAAAGAGTTCTATGATATTTTCAAGCATGTCGATACTCTGTTATACCTAGGTTGTGATTCTCATTCTGTCTTGTCCGTGATTATGTGACTATTGAACCTCAAGTCTAATTTTAACTTAAAGTAGGAATGCTATGACCAGATTATTCAGTTTGTTAGAGAGTTATTGCCAAAAGGATCGAAGAACTTGCCAAAAAACTACTACAAGTCAAAGATAATGATAAGAAACTCGAATTAGGCTATAAAAAGATAGATTATTGTCGAAATGGTTGCATATTGTACTACAAAGATAACAATAATAAAGACAAATGCATTTTCTATCACGAGGACGGGTACAAGCCAATTTGGGACAAAGGAAAATCAACTGAACGAGCAAGATTGTGCCCCTACAAATATATGTGTTCTTTGCAGATCACAAAGAGGCTGCAAAGGATGTATATCTCCATAAATACAGCAGAACACATGACATGGCATATCTAAGAACAAAAGATGGATGAAGGAGAGTTGTCTCATCCTTCTGATGGAGAGGCATAGAAGCATTTTGATCGATGTCTTCTTGGATTTGCAGCACAGCCTATGAATGTTCGGTAGGCTTTATGTTCTGATGGGTTCACTCTTTCGAACAGTCGGGATCACAGTACTCTTGTTGGTCGGTGATTTTGACCCCTTACAATCTACCATCGTAGATATAAAACCCCTAAATTTCTACTACGATTTTTTTAATAAATATGGTATTGATTTTTGTACTTCGTATTTGTACGTCGCATACGTGTTTGTGTTTCATAAATTTCTCGTCAAGTACGAATAAGTGCGAAGTATATATTTTTATAAAACGTTTTAATTATATAGATGTAGAAAATATTTCAAAATAATAGACGATAAATATTTTATATTACTTGAAGTTGTAAATGCGTCGCGCCGAGGATTGCCAAACTTTATTTTTATTTAAGAAAGGCTATTTTATTTTATGGTACAAGTATAACTAGTAATTTAGAAAAACTGTGTTTTACGTAAGTATTATTTTTGCATGCGAGTGTATATATATATTTGTATTTTCAAAATTAATTATTATCACTAATATATTATTTCGAAAAAAGTATATTAAATATGGGTTGATTTAATATGTAATTAATTATGGTGATTTAAGTTAGAAAAAAATATATTAAGTTATTTAAATATATTTTAAATTAGAGGTAGAATCTATCTACATTGGATTATATTTGATTGAGTTACTTTTAAATTAATTTTAATTAAATATTGGAAAATCCAAGGGGAATTAAAACTCTTCTTATTCCTTATCTAGATAAGACTTTTGTAAACCCCCTGATTTTTCAAAATAAATATTTGTGGAATTTTTGGATTTTTAAATAACTATTTATTGACTTATTATATAATTTGTATTATTTTACATATATTTAGTATAGTGCTTATTAGTGAATTTAGTATAAAAATATATAAAGCTATTTTTCTAGTACATTAAGGATCTAAACTATATTATACAATTTTTCTCAAAATTTTAGGATTTATTTCATAAATTTTATTACTTTTTACATGTTACTTATATTGTACACTATTTACATAATATAGAATAAATGTCAAATTAGTATTAAATATTTCAGCTTGTATAAATAAGATTAGATGAAGGTTGTTTAAATAAATATTAACTCTATTTATTATTTATAGTAATTTTAAATAATATTATAGATAATTTAGATAAATATAAATAATATTTTAAATAAATACTAATCATACTTCTACTAAGAAAATATCTCTATCTATATCCTATCCTAACAAAGCAAACTCCAATTTATTTAAATCAAATCCTATCTAATTTAGGAGATAAATCTGAAAAAAATACCTATATAAACCCAATACATCCCCCTTCTATCAGCCATAATTCGAAATTATTTTTTGTCCAATAGAAACTCTAAAATTCGTCATTAGAATTCAATCCCGTTTTTTAGCAGCAAGAGCAACTTGGAACGACGATATCTCCTAACTCCGAACTCCGTTTCGCCTCCAGTTTTTTTAAAAGAAGTGTATCGAGGTAAGATTTCCAAAAACATGTTTTAATAGATAAAATTCGTTCTGTAGATTTTTGTAAAACTATTTGAGTATTAGATGTCCGAAAAACAAACGTATTTCGATATTTTTGTGATTTCGGGAGATTTCGGGCACGAAAATGCAATCCATTTAGTTTTCAAAAAGCTGATACGAAAATCGATACCATATCCTAATTTTAAAATTTATTAAATAAATCTAGTAGGTACAGTATTAATTATAATTAGATAATAGACTATTTTCAGCATCCGGAGATGTTTGTTTGGACCTTAGTTCCTCGGCAGCCGTTGTTCCACCTACTTTCCTGTCTGATCTTCGCTACCACAGTCCTCAGGACTCAGGCAAGTATACCTTGCTAATTTACTGTCATATTATTTATTTTTCGTATTATTTACTTTGTTTCATATTGTTAGTTTCCTTTGTTATAAATTGCGCATCCAAGCCACATTTGGGTGCAAGCGACTCTATTAGTCGTTTTACTTTACTATATGTATGTTAACTTAGTGTTAGAGGACTACCTTCTTGTTGGGGGATACTTTTATATCTCCTTTGGCCATGACACTCACACTACACGATATGAGACATTTTGCTAAGGGCATGACTTATGGACTGGCCATCTTTATTGTCGTATGACGGATAGATCGTAACTACTATGATTAAGGTATAGAGACTCGAGCAGTTACAAAACTGGGTGGGTCATGGATATGACTTGGACAGTGTGGAAAACATTGGGGGAGGACAGTCGCTAGTGCGTATGGAAATCCAAACAGGTAAACCACAGTCTCCGGATGGAACTGTGGCGATTATATATGCAGATGCCCTCTGACGTTTTGGACATTACGGATGGATACGGATGACTGGATGCCAGTTATGTACATATAGCCTAAATCCCACCCATGCACATGAAAGTTATCCTCTAAATTGCACAATAGGTGGTTAACATTCCCTTTTGCATATTGGTGTCTAGAAGAGTCTTGTATATTATTATTATTTTGACAGTTCATATTAGCTTGTTCTTAATGTATCTTGTTGCGTCCCTCTGAGGACCTGGTTATTCCCCAGGTGTGTGTTCATGTCTTCCGCAGGTATCCTAGCCGGGATCGTGGTCTTCTCCATTTATTCGAAGATGACGTGACTTGGTTCCTCCTTGCTACTTCCACTTAGTCCTTTTATATATTATGTACTTCTTCCTTTTTATTTTGGTTGGTAGTGGATGTATCTCCACCCAACATATTGTATCAGAACAATTTATTATATGATATCTTTTATTTCCTTATTTTGTGGATGAGATTAGTTAGTTGTGGTTTACTGCATTTTACAGGTTATGTATACATACAAGGTCCTGTACTTCGTATGTATACAGCTGGCATGTCTACATACTTAGTCCTACGTATTTTAGGACTGAAGCGTTACATATTTTTGTGGTGGCCCATGCAGGTCAAGTTTATCACTTCGGTTACGTTATTGTACCGATGTGAGCCTGCATATAGGATTAGAGTATAGAATCTCATCCATCTACTTGACATCCTTTCTTGACTTCAAATTTCGAACTCTCGTTCGACCCCCTTGATTTGCATCTTGCTTGACTCCTTCTATCGTAAATTCTTAGTTTCGTGCTTAGTGACAACTAGGAAGATGACTATACTAGTATATGCTCATAGGTTAAACACATGGCTAAAAGGATTACATTGACAATGTATGCATTGAGGTCTTATTTGTGTATAAAAGTATTTATGTTTCCTAAAAGTATGATCTTATGAGTTAGTAAATTCTAAGTTGGGTAGTAGAGATGGATTTTATCTTGATACTACTAAAGGATTGATAAATTGAGAAAATAAAATGTTGATTTTTGTAAAATAGTTACAATTTATTTGAGTATGAAATCGATATAAGAAATAGCTTAAGATTTTTAAATTTAGTTGTACGATTTACAAGTTTATTTTTGAAGGATGATAGTAAAAATTTTGGTTTAAAATATTTTGGAAGATATGAAATTGATTGAAGGAAATTTCAAATTGCAAATTTATATTTGATGATTGATTGATAAGATTATTTTGAGTTTAAAGTTGGATTGATAACATAAAAACTTGATGAACAATTTATTGGTGTTATGATAAAGGTTAATTTGCGATTGTTGAAATGTATTCACGAAAGGACCAATAAATCCTATAAAATAGAGAAAACAAAATTTTATTTGAAGGTTTTAGAAATACTTATGATATATGGGGATATGAAAGAGAAAAAAAATATCTTAAGTTTTTCGTGTCATGTGATTTAAAAATAAAATTATTTAGATTTTGAGTTTAAGGTTTCGATTTGTGTATTAAATGTTGGTAAAAAATGAGGAGAGGAAAGGTGTTGACAATAATCTAAAGGGATACCTCGAGATTTATTGAAGGAATTAAAATTTTAAAGTATGATTATACTTGACGACATAAAATGATTTTTGGTAAATTAATTTGAGAATCCCATTGAGAATTGTTATGGAAGCTTGAAGAATTAGACTTGTATTGATAAGAAACCAAGATAGACATGGGGTCACCTTAATGAGATGGAAGTATACCCCATTAATTGCCATATTATCCATGATCATTGCACATACACAAGTGAAGTTATTTATCTACCAAACCATGTGATTATATCTCAATTTTGACTTACTCGACCTTTCCCCAAATCCAGATCTTTTATTGTGACCTTCTAACCGTTTAAAATTTGAGAAATAAATTAATCGTTCCTTGACTGTATCCACCTAGGAGACTATCTTCTCTCTGAAAACTGTGTCCCTAAATTATTTTACTAGATTGCTTAATTAATTTTATTTCATGCTTCAACTTGATCTTCTTTAATATTTGTGCATTAATTGTCACTTCATGAACTCCCACTTTCTATTTTAGATCTTTTTGTGTTCTTTCTCGTGACTTTGATATTTGGAGTGTAATACTAGATGTTACCTTTCAACAAATTTTATATGTAAGAACTGGACGAGCTTACCTTCATGTAGGTATATCACGTGTCACTAAAACACGTCTTCTTGTACTATATTTTCATGATATGACTTTTGGGCCAAAAAGACTAAACTGTAACCTTTACCATAATACCGATATATTTTTCGACCAAGGATAGGGATTCAACCTCGACTCAATTCTTTCGATCCGATATGTGATTTTGTTCTACTTAATTCCTTAAATGCTTAACTTTGTGCTTTATCTTGATTGCTTGACCCATTGTCCCATCACAGTACTAGTTTAACTCTTGTAAGTTGGGTAGAATACCTCATGACCTAACAAACCTTTGTCCTTGTGACCCATATTGATAAGTTTACTTAGACTATAGAATTCAGAGGACACTAACTTATCTAGTCAACTAAGCCATAGATAAGAAAACACTAGGACGACTGCATAAGCCCAAACTTCGGGCAAGACTTAGATTTTAATGGATCTTCGACTATTTAATTTCCTTCATTAGTATTTCTTACTTATATTTTGACTATCTTATGATGCTAATTTAGCCTTATTTTTGCAAGCTTATTCTTTTATCGAGCTTGTTCATGACATATGTGTTATTGGGGACGCCCATTAATACATTGTCTAATCAGAACCGGTGCATGATGGTCTGATCAGCCTAGTGCACTTTGGTTCGCTTTTCATATATTGTTCGACGTGGATGGAGACATAGTTAAACTTGGCCTCTAGAATTCCATCCGCGACTGCCTTGGCAATTCTTTTTGAAAATTTTCAATCATCTTTGAACCACTTATTCGTATTCGATAATATCTTCTTCGAACTCTTTATTATTTTCATCTTTCACCTATATTAGAAAGACAAACACTCGTACTTGATATCCCCTTAGTTGTCCACCATCTATTGCCAAGATAGTTAACAACTGACCAACCAATGTGACTATATCCCCGTCTTGAGTTACCTTTTTCCTCTACCCTAAATTCATTATAGCAACCTTCTAATCGTTCTTGAAACTTGAAAATGATTCAAATCATTTCCTTAAGCATACCTTAAACCTAGACGACTATATTCGCTCAAGAAACCATCTCTCCTAAATGTCTAAATTATTCTCTTTGACCTACTCAATTCATTTCTATTCTCTAATTCATGTTATCATAATTTTATTACCTTAACTAGCAACCCTTCTTCAATTCCATAACCGTGATGTATTTTTGCAGATATTAAAATCACGATCTTCCAATGCATGTTTGTGTCGAATGTCGTTTCTTCGCCTCATCCAAAAATTTAATCGTATTTCGGTATTGATGAACTCTTTCTATCTTCCTTACCTTAGCTATTCCTAAATTTCGAGGACAAAATTCTTGTAAGTTGGGTAGGATGTAAAATCCCTAAATTTCTACTACAATTTTTTTTAATAAATATGGTATTGATTTTTGTACTTCGTATTTGTACGTCGCATACGTGTTTGTGTTTCGTAAATTTCTCGTCAAGTACGAATAAGTGCGAAGTACATATTTTTATAAAAAGTTTTAATTATATAGATGTAGAAAATATTTCAAAATAATAGACGATAAATATTTTATATTGCTTGAAGTTGTAAATGCGTCGCGCCGAGGATTGCCAAACTTTATTTTTATTTAAGAAAGGCCATTTTATTTTATGGTACAAGTATAACTAGTAATTTAGAAAAATTGTATTTTATGTAAATATTATTTTTGCATGCGAGTGTATATATATTTGTATTTTCGAAATTAATTATTATCACTAATATATTATTTCGAAAAAAGTATATTAAATATGGGTTGATTTAATATGTAATTAATTATGGTGATTTAAGTTAGAAAAAATATATTAAGTTATTTAAATACAGTTTAAATTAGAGGTAGAATCTATCTACATTGGATTATATTTGATTGAGTTACTTTTAAATCAATTTTAATTAAATATTGGAAAATCCAAGAGAAATTAAAACTCTTCTTAGTCCTTATCTAGATAAGACTTTTGTAAACCCCCTGATTTTTCAAAGTAATATTTGTGGAATTTTTGGATTTTTAAATAACTATTTATTGACTTATTATATAATTTGTATTATTTTACATATATTTAGTATAGTGCTCATTAGTGAATTTAGTATAAAAATATATAAAGCTATTTTCTAGTACTTTAAGGATCTAAACTATATTATACAATTTTTCTCAAAATTTTAGGATATATTTCATAAATTTTATTACTTTTTACATGTTACTTATATTGTACACTATTTACATAATATAGAATAAATGTCAAATTAGTATTAAATATTTCAGCTTGTATAAATGAGATTAGATGATGGTTGTTTAAATAAATATTAACTCTATTTATTATCTATAGTAATTTTAAATAATGTTATAGATAATTTAGATAAATATAAATAATATTTTAAATAATACTAATCCTACTTCTACTAGAAAAATATCTATATCTATATCCTATCCTAACAAAGCAAACTCCAATTTATTTAAATCAAATCCTATCTAATTTAGGAGATAAATCTGAAATAAATACCTATATAAATCCAATACATCCCCCTTCTGTCAGCCATAATTCAAAATTATTTTTAGTCTAATAGAAACTCTAAAATTCGTCATTAGAATTCAACTCCGCTTTTTAGCAGCAAGAACAACTTGGAACGACGATATCTCCTTGCTCCGAACTCCGTTTTGTCTCCATTTTTTTAAAAGAAGCGTACCGAGGTAAGGTTTCCAAAAATATATTTTAATATACAAAATTCTTTCTGTAGATTTCTGTAAAACTATTTGAGTATTAGATGTCTGAAAAACAAATGTATTTCAATATTTTTATGATTTTGGGAGATTTCGGGCACGAAAATGCGATCCGTTTAGTTTTTCGAAAAGTTGATACGAAAATCTATACCATATCCTAATTTTAAAATTTATTAAATAAATCTAGTAGGTACATTATTAATTATAATTAGATAATAGACTATTTTCAGCATCCGGAGATGTTTGTTTGGACCTTAGTTCCTCGACAGCCGTTGTTCCACCTACTTTCCTGTCTGATCTTCGCTACCACATTGCTCAGGACTCAGGCAAGTATACCTTGCTAATTTACTGTCATATTATTTATTTTTTATATTATTTACTTTGTTTCATATTGTTAGTTTCTTTTGTTATAAATTGCGCGTCCAAGCCACACTTGGGTGCAAGCGACTCTATTAGTCGTTTTATTTTACTATATGCATGTTAACTTAGTGTTAGCGGACTACCTTCTTGTTGGGGGATATTTTTATATCTCCTTTGGCCATGACACTCACACTACACGGTATGAGACATTTTGCTAGGGGCATGACTTATGGACTGGCCATCTTTATTGTCGTGTGACGGATAGATCGTAACTGCTACGATTAAGGTATAGAGACTCGAACAGTTACAAAACTGGGCGGGTCATGGACATGACTTGGACAGTATGGAAAACATTGGGGGAGGACAGTCGCTAGTGCGTATGGGAATCCAAACAGGTAAACCACAGTCTCCGGATGGAACTGTGGCGATTATATTTACAGATGCCCTCTGACGTTTTGGACGTTACGGACGGATACGGGTGACTGGATGCTAGTTACGTACATGTAGCCTAAATCCCACCCATGTACATGAAAGTTGTCCTCTAAATTGCACAATAGGTGGTTAGCATTCCCTTTTTGCATATTGGTGTCTAGGAGAGTCTTGCATATTATTATTATTTTGACAGTTCATATTAGCTTATTCTTCATATATCTTGTTACGTTCCTCTGAGGACCTGGTTATTCCCCAGGTGTGTGTTCATGTCTTCCGCAGGTATCCTAGCCGGATCGTGGTCTTCTCCATTTATTCGAAGATGATGTGACTTGGTTCCTCTTTGCTACTTCCACTTAGTCCTTTTATATATCATGTACTTCTTCTTTTTTATTTTGGTTGGTAGTGGATGTGTCTCCACCCAACATTTTGTATCAGAACAATTTATTATATGATATCTTTTATTCCCTTATTTTGTGGATGAGATTAGTTAGTTGTGGTTTACTGCATTTTATAGCTTATGTATACATACAAGGTCCTGTACTTCGTATGTATACAGCTGGCATGTCTACGTACTTAGTCCTACGTATTTTGGGACTGGAGCGACAGTAGATGTGCATGAAGACTTCTTACATGTTCTTGACACTTATCATACCCGGTCCAAAAAATCCAAAAAAGAGCATCAATATCTACTTGCAACCATTGGTGGACGAGTTGAAACAATTGTAAAAGTTCGACGTTCAGACGTATGATATATTGATGGAGCAGAACTTTCAGATGAGAGTGATGCTCCTGTGGACCATTATTGATTTTCCAGTATACGAGATGTTATCGGGGTGGAGTACTCATGGTATTATGTCTTGTCCGATATGTATGAAAAAGAGTAAGGCATTCCACCTTCAGAATAGAGGAAAAGCTTTTTTTTTATTTCGCATCCGTGGAGAATGAATATAGATGCCTTTAGAAATGGTAAACATGAACTATCTCCTCCCCCGTTGAGATTGACAAGAGATGTAGTTTGGGGAGAGGTAGAGGATTTGTCGACTGTAATGAAAGATCCGAGATCGGGCCATTACTTAGAAGGATTCGGACATAGCCATAATTGGACGAAGTATAGTATATTTTGGGACTTACCTTATTGGAAGGACAATCTCATAAGACACAATCTTGATGTCATGTATATTGAAAAAAATGCGTTCGACAACATCTTCAATACGGTGATGGATATCAAGGGAAAAACGAAAGACAATCCCAAAGCAAGAAAGGACTTGGAAATTATTTACAGGCGTCCAGAGTTGCATCTAACACAAAGATCCAATGGTAACTGGGTCAAGTCCTCAGCACCATTTACATTGAGTAGGGATGATAAATTGATAATATGCAACTAGATTTCAAAATTAAGATTTTCTGACGGTTACGTGTCGAATCTGGCAAGATGAGTCAATCTCAACGAACGCAAGCTAATAGGTATGAAGAGTCATGATTGCCACGTGTGCATGGAGTATTTACTTCCCATCGCTCTGAGAGATGCTGCCTTCTCAAGTATGGACTCTACTGGCCGAGTTATTTATATTCTTTAGAGATTTGTGTTCAAGCAAGTTGACGGTACAACATATGTTGGAACTTAAGGAAAAGATTGTATTGACATTGTGCAAGTTAGAAAGGGTATTCCTCCAGCTTTTTTGATAGTATAGAATATTTGTCGATTCATCTTGCATACGAAGCACATATCAGTGCTCCCGTCTATTATCAATAGATGTATCCATTTGAGATGTATAAAATAATTAATTATCTAGTACTAATAATTTTTTATTCAAACAATTATAATATTCAATATATTATTTATAGATATCCGTATCACCTGAGGAAGATGGTGGGCAATAAGGCTCATGTAGAAGCTTCGATATGCAAAGCATATATTATTGAGGAGGTATCAAACTTCTGCTTAATCTACTTCGATATTCATGTAAGAACAAACCGGAATAGAGGACCAAGGAATGATGAAGGTGAGGTTGATGCACTGAATAGTAGAATCCGCACTATCTTCAATATTGGTGGCAAACCTACAAGTGCTTCTAAATTACGGTGGTTGGAGGATGATGAGTTTGAAGATGCTCATCAGTATATATGCCTAAATAGTGGTATAAAGCAGATGAAAGATATAGAGAAGTAAGCGCCAAAATTTGGCTATATATTTTAACTTTGCTATGTACTTGTAAAATAAGTTCTCTAACTTTTCTCGTTATTATCACAATACTTTTAGAGCTGAGATAAAAATGGAGAGACCTAACATTGATGATAATGATCTTGCTAGAGAGGTTGATAGAAAATTTCTGTCGGGGTTTTATTATTATGTAAAGATTAAAATCATTAACCATTCTAGATTCAACAATTTGACTAATCCTTGTCTAATGACGTTATGATACGTGATGTTTTAGATTTTTTATCCTAGTACACAGTTGCAGAACGAAAGACTTCGAGCACTAGCTATTGGACCAAGCAAGAGGGCATTATGTTGGGATGGATATACCATCAATGGCTTCAAATTTAGAACCACTGATAATGTTACGCCCCGTACCGCATGTTCGGGTATGGGTTGTGAGCGCGTCCAGCCTATTCCGCGGAATCGGATAGTTAGCTGTCTAGACCTCAATAGTCATCCATTAATCTCAAGATTAATCTTTTGCTCAATCATGAAACTAGACGAGAAAGAAACCAAAACCAAGCCAACACACGATCATAGCATCCACTATCATTTTGAGTACATATACATGATCCATCTCCGGAGACAAATCCGGCAATCCATAACTCATACATCTAATACATTTGTCGGATACATCAAAAGTAATCTATCCTAATCTTCTAGAGTGTTCCAGAACCTTCCACAAGCCGTCCAATCCAAGTCATTACCTTAAGTGCTGGCCTATATCAACGATCTAGTCAGGAAAGAAGCAAAATACACCCCACCCCAAACATGTATCACGATACAAAATAAAGCAATAAGCAAATGCAGAAATAAAGAAACTAGATCATGTGACACGAGACAATGTCATGCAATGCAACCTGCAACATGAACAACTATGAGAATAATCATGATCAAGAAAACATTGTCACACCCCGCTCCCGTAGGAGCGTTCGTCCTCGCTAAGGCGTGATGCCGCACGGGCCTAGGTTACGCCCGTGCAAGGCCAAGTCCGGAAACGGCCGATTTGAGCTAGGCCACAGAGTCGCACAAAGTGTCCCCATTTGCAGCGGAAAGTAAATGAACACAAAATTGAAGTGAATTCAAACTCTTTATTAATTTTTAAGAAGTTTACAAGCGGCGCTAGGCCGATATTACAAATCGCTCAAGCTCTCTCTCCTTCTGAAACATAAAAGGCGTGCCAAGCGGCTTACAAGATGGAATAATTCATGGCGATGTTCCGATACATTATGTCCTGTATAGGGTGCTTCAGCTTCTTGCAACGTCCCAAGGCCCCGGAGTTGGCTCCGCGCCTTAACACGTTCGATGGAAGCTCCGCACCCGCCGGTGTCTCCTGCATCCTGCAAGCAGACTGTGGGGTTATCAGTACATTGTTATGCACTGGTGGGGAGGCTTGCTCGCCCACAATGCTATCATTACCAAACACGTTCCATTTACTTTTGTGCATCTCTATCATTCATTGTCTTTCTAATCTTGCCTTAGGATCAATTTCATGGCATATGTCATAACCTATCCCGTGTTACCGAATTCAAGTGTCGCATGGAAATACATGCACGACTTACCCATACTTACCGTCCGGCCTTTCCTGTTCAATGTAAACCAAGTTAGTCAACAATTTATATATTTCAACTTAACATGATTCATGTAAATATTTTAGTGCCAAGGGCGTGTTCCTGTCTTAGATTTTAACGCGTCGTAGGCATGTTTTCAAGTTCATTAGCACGAAGTACTCCTTATCATTTGGTGCATTACATTTCAAGCCTATACATAAGGTGCTTCATTCAATTAACTTTAGACTACTTTGATTTCAATGCAAGGACTTGCACGTGGATCGCCACCAGCAAAGCCCACTTAACTCTATATGTACCGATCGCTGGCACCACAAGCCATTTTGGACATCCAAGCCATTGTATTTCTCAACCAACGTAGGGTGCGAGCTGGCACACACCCAGTTAGTCTCTTGAAAATACTGCTGCACTTACGTCCCCTGGATGGCCAAGTCCACACCCAGGCAGCCCGTAAGCTATTTTGATTTCCGTCCGGACCGGCCACGTCCTTCCTTTGACCGTGCCGCTGGAAATCTCTTATATCTCCCACCTCCCGTATACGAGGGGATTGTCCACGACCATTTCGTATTATTTGTCATTTAACTTAACGGCTGTCTCCGAGCCGTAGGCTAACCCTTAGCCATAATACGTTATCGACCAGGTTGGCGTCCGTACAGCGCGGGTAGCGAGCCCCGTTGCACGTGCCCGTCATACCTGTCGCTAACCATTCCTTTCCTTCTTATCTTTTATTCATTCTTTCTTTCTTTCACTTGTTTGTTCGTTCATTGATTCATTCACGTATTCATTCTTTTATTCGTTGGTTCATTCATTCACTTATCCATTCATTCTTTCATTCACACATTATGCGACTCTCCGTGCAGGAGTCGCCTTGGCAACCCATCGGCCCCAAAATCTTTCAATGTTGCTATACTCTACTTGGAACGACTATGTTGATAGTCTTCCCGTTTCATTGTTGTAATCCATTTATTGTTCCATTATTGAACGCATAGGAAACTCGAATATAAGCCTGTGCATTAGCACGAGCGTGGAGCGCGGTACGAGAGTTTTCATATTTTTTTTATGTTCCTTTCCATATTCTATACAAGCATACAAGATGGGATTATTCCCTTAGCTAGGTGCATTGAGTCATTTATTAGCATGTACGGTATTATCGCCTAGCGATTTCAGTGATAGTGTCCGTATTGTTATGTGTCTTGGCTAAGCAAAGACGGGTTCATCGGAGCCACCCACCTTAGCAATGCTCGTATCGGCCGAGCGATACTCCGAGCGCGCCTTTGATAGTCTAAGTCTGGATTCATCTTTGATGGGCCATTGTAAGTCTTGCATCGATTTGCATCGATACTTCATCGGGTCGACGCAACTCTTCGAGTCGACGGCTCATTTGAGTCGTTACACTTGTCGTTTGAATCGGCGTTCCGCTAGGGCGGAGCGGGTCATTACATAATACACTACTCAAAATAAGTCTCGTCCTCGAGACTTCCTGAGTGCATGTCATCCTACCATTCCTTAACTCGTGTCATCGTTTTTCTTAGACAATTCTATCGAACGGCTCTATCATTCTATGGCACCGAACTATACTCGATACCTTTCCAAGTTCCGTGTCGCATACGTTTGGTCGATTTTATTAAACATCTTGTCATTCATTTTAGAGTTGATGGCACTTATTCAATCGTCGCGTTTCTTCGACTTGGTTGCTATTTCGACATATCATGGAACTGAAACGGTCGTACGAGGAGCGTTGTAATTCTCAAACACGAGAGTCGTAGGCTGAGGCAAACTCACTCGTTCATTCATGCGTATCGCAATACCCACTTGCAGCTGCATTCGAGTTCATCATATCGCTGAGTTTGGATCGTGCACGTATCCAAGGCGTCCTCCGAATACGTACATTTCAACCAAGCTTAGCGGTTAGCGAAGTCGGACAAGCTACTCGTGATAGTTTGATTTGCAGATCATTTCACTAACTTCGATTTAGAACCAAACTCATATGCATCTCACTATTGTTTTATCTCGGTCCTCGAGATGATCCGGTTCGCTTCTCAAGCGTTCTTGTCTACGAAATCAATACGATTTTTTCTTAGCGGAGCTGACCAAGTCTAAGTAATTCCCATCCGATTCGAGACCAAATATTACACTGTCATCGAGTACGTCTTCCAATCAATGATTCAATTCGTTATCCCAACTTTACTGCACATCATCCATCCCTATCATTCCCTTTGTTTGGGGCCAATCTCGTCGTCGTTCACGCACACTCCCAGTTCTCCGTCCTACTCTAAGTCTTGTTTTTTCTAAGTCTATCGTCCGTCCAGACGATACTGTAAATGCCATCGCACAGGTTCAATCACTCGGCATAGGGTCGTCCGCCCATCCGCTAGGTCAGCTCACAAGGTCATAGTTACACGGCAGGTCCGTGGCTCGTCGTGCAAGGTCGTTGCACGACGCTCGCCCCAAATCCTATGGTCAAACCATTTGTTCGCTTGTACGGGAGTTCCTACCCAAGTTCGTTTTACTCAAATTTCTAAATATCGAGCATGATCACCTAATTCGCTTCAAGACTTATATTGTACATATTCAATTCCGTTCAATCACCAATTCTAACCAATTCATGTATTCGATCACGAGGTCATCCAGCTCGACAATATATTGCGCTTCAATCTCATGCGAGTCCGATTATCTACGGCGGTTCATGAATCACTATGCGACGCTCCCGCGGAATAATCATTCTCATCGGGGCGTAACTCTTGTTTGAGTTTTAGACTAACCCATTCTCGATACGCGAATTGGACCTACTCAATCCTCAAGTTCAATTCCAAGCACACAATTTCATTCTCAAGTCCACCTTCACATCAAACCACAAGTCAAAGCAATCAGATTGCCACGCCATCCAAGTTCAATCACTCCCGCTGTATGAATCACCATATCAGTGCTCACGCGGAGTGATCGTCATAATTCCGACGCGACGCATGTGCGAGGCTGGAGTTGCGCTCGCATAGGACAAGAATGTCAACGTTGTGGTTGTCAACGAAGCAAATCCAAGCATTCGCATTTTCATCCAAACCAAATCAATTCGATAATTAGACCGTCATGCGTTCAACTAGAAAATCCTCGAGCCAAATCTATCTTTCCCTCGGCACATCTTTAACATCCCAAGTATAGCATCCAACGGAACAATAACATTTGCACGATCGTCATTCGCAGAGTCAGAGTACCCCCGAGTTATCGTATATCGATCTTTGATATGCCTCAATACAATCGACGATATGCGTAACCTGACGATCTTCCTTTGCAACCAATTTCGAGTCGTGCGTTGATGCTGTTGTCCGAGTTGGATATTCTACAATTTCCTCGATATTCAAGATCACGTTCTACTACTATTCCTCAAGCTAGTTTCAAGATCGTTGTTCAAACTCAAGTCACAATTCATTTGAATCAATCCGAAATCGTACGCGCGATCCTCTAAGTTTCTTCGATCAAGACCATTTATTTTCACTCATCGTTCCGAACCATTTTCTAACTTGCATTGTCCATTGACAAGTTGTCCGAAAGACATCTCGTTCGGGACACACGAAGTCACGATCAACAAAGCGTGACGCGTTCTAAGGCTCTGCGTGATCGCATCGCCGACATACTCGTTCTATCCGTAAATCATTCAGTCTCGCTCGAACAATTTCTATAACGTCCATACACCACTCAGGGTTCGAGCCACTCGACCAGTCGTCGACACTCATTCTTATTCTTCTTCGAACCTATCCTATATACCACTCAGATTCAAGCCATACGATCTAGTCCTCAATCACATTTGCGTCATGCGCTAAGACATCCTTCAGATTCGTTCGACGAATCTCTAGCGTAATCGCTCACGTCGCCTCGACGTACTAAGTCATTTGCATAAATCCTCAAAATCCAAGCCAATCTTTCGTGCATGCCTAAGCGTTAGTTTGATAGCGTACCTATCGATATACATACTAAGTGTATCTCCGTTCCCGACCGAGCGGTACTTGATATCGCTCGCAACTCGATTGCACCCAAAAGTCGAGGTGCACGACATGTGGCACAACTTAGCCAAAAGGCCGTGTGCATAGCTATCCCGTGCGGACTATATTCAAGTTCGCATGTTCACTTATTCTCGTTCGAGCGATAATCGATCTCACTCGCAACTCGTTTGCACCAGAAGGTCTAGGTGCGCGATACTCTGCACAACTTAGCCAAAAGGCTGCATGCATAACCATCCCATTCGAACTATACTTTGGTCTCATGTACTCGTTTGCTGTCAGCGTAAGCTCATTCAAGTACGCACTGTATTTGCTAACTCTTAGCATCGATTCCTTCCAACTCAAGTCCATCGTAGTGGCACAAAGGCCTTCGCCTATCGATCCCGTCCAACCGAGTACTCATACGAGCTTTTGAAAATATTAGACTTATTGTATGGAACATCCCAAGGTACAACGAGAGAGAGCATACACTTCTTTTGTTTCAACGAGCTTTCAAAACTGAGAGTATCGAAATGAAGTCCAAGGACGTAAAGCCGTGCTTTGATACCATTCTGTCACACCCCGCTCCCGTAGGAGCGTTCGTCCTCGCTAAGGCATGATGCCGCACGGGCCTAGGTTGTGCCCGTGCAAGGCCAAGTCCGAAAACGACCGATTTGAGCTAGGCCACAGAGTCGCACAGAGTGTCCCCATTTGTAGCGGAAAGTAAACGAACACAAAATTAAAGTGAATTCAAACTCTTTATTAATTTTCAAGAAGTTTACAAGCGGCGCTAGGCCGATATTACAAATCGCTCAAGCTTTCTCTCCTTCTAAAACATAAAAGACGTGCCAAACGGCTTACAAGATGTAATGATTCATGGCGATGTTCCGATACATTATGTCCTGTATAGGGTGCTTCAGCTTCTTGCAACGTCCCAAGGCCCCGGAGTTGGCTCCGCGCCTTAACACGTTCAATGGAAGCTCCGCACCCACCGGCGTCTCCTGCATCCTGCAAGCAGACTGTGGGGTTATCAGTACATTGTTATGCACTAGTGGGGAGGCTAGCTCGCCCACAACGCTATCATTACCAAACACGTTCCATTTACTTTTGTGCATCTCTATCATTCATTGTCTTTCTAATCTTGCCTTAGGATCAATTTCATGGCATATGTCATAACCTATCCCGTGTTGCCGAATTCAAGTGTCGCATGGAAATACATGCACGACTTACCCATACTTACCGTCCGGCCTTCCCTGTTCAATGTAAACCAAGTTAGTCAACAATTCATATATTTCAACTTAACATGATTCACGTAAACATTTTAGTGCCAAGGGCGTGTTCCTGCCTTAGATTTTAACGCGTCGTAGGCATGTTTTCAAGTTCATTAGCACAAAGTACTCCTTATCATTTGGTACATTACATTTCAAGCCTATACATAAGGCGCTTCATTCAATTAACTTTAGACTAGTTTGATTTCAATGCAAGGACTTGTACGTGGATCGCCACCAGCAAAGCCCACTTAACTCTATATGCACCGGTCGCTGGCACCACAAGCCATTTTGGACATCCAAGCCGTTGTATTTCTCAACCAACGTAGGGTACGGGCTGACACACACCCCGTTAGTCTCTTGAAAATACTGCTACACTTACGTCCCCTGGATGGCCAAGTCCACACCCAGGCAGCCCGTAAGCCATTTTGATTTCCGTCCGGACCGGCCACGTCCTCCCTTTGACCGTGCTGCTGGAAATCCATTATATCTCCCACCTTCCGTATACGAGGGGATTGTCCACGACCATTTCGTATTATTTGTCATTTAACTTAACGGCTGTCTCCGAGCCGTAGGCTAACCCTTAGCCATAATGCGTTATCGACCAGGTTAGCGTCCGTACAGCGCGGGTAGCGAGCCCCGTTGCACGTGCCCGTCATACCTGTCGCTAACCATTCCTTTCCTTCTTATCTTTTATTCATTCTTTCTTTCTTTCACTTGTTTGTTCGTTCATTGATTCATTCACATATTCATTCTTTCATTCGTTGGTTCATTCATTCACTTATCCATTCATTCTTTCATTCACACATTATGCGACTCCCCGTGCAGGAGTCGCCTTGTCGACCCATCGGCCCTAAAATCTTTCAATGTTGCTATACTCTACTTGGAACGACTATGTTGATAGTCTTCTCGTTTCATTGTTGTAATCCATTTATTGTTCCATTATTGAACGCATAGTGTAACTCCCAAAAATCATAATTGGTAAAATTTGAGATTTTTCTTATTCTCTTTGGATTTAATATTGTTCTCTTATAAAAAATTTAAATTTAATTTGAATAGTTGAATTTCGAGTGTTAATGAATTTTCTCAATTTGAAAAAGTATTTTGAATACTATTTTGAATTTCTAATGGTTTGATTTATTTTAGAATTTTCTAATGGAGTGCAAAAAGGAATTGTTTTGCTAAAATTGAAATAAATTTTTGTAGCTAAATTCTGTTCCTACGTAAATGTATAGATGTAATTGATTTCTTAGTAAAAGGATTTAATTGTTTGTTAATTAGTTAATGATTATTAGTAGTATTTCTAGCTAGCAATTATTTAGTTAAATGTATATTTTGTTTAATACTATTATTGACTACTAATGTTTAGAGAATTCTAAATATGGGAACAACAGTTTTATTTGTATTAAACAATTAGTGCTAATTAGTTTGTTAGCTAACTAGTTATTATTAAATGAAGCAATTATTTTTGAATTTGAAAACGTGTTTTAAAATCCATGGAGGGAATCTTGTTTTTCGAAATTCCATTTTAAAATATTATTTTGGATATAAAATTCTGTTGGAAATTGTTGATTTTGAATTTTGAATCTGCTGCAATATTTGGAGGAAATATTTGGTTTTGAAAACTGTTTTGAGAATTTGTTTGATTTTGAAATTGTAGTTCTGTTACAACTATTCTATACTACCCCCAGATCTATTAATTATTACATCTCTGCCATTATACTAATAACCCCAGATCTACTCCTAATTACCTACTGTGCCACTCACACACACATTATTTTACTATATATTTACACGCAGCCTAATGATTCTGACACCACACAGTACACCACTCAATTCCTCTCTAACACGTCACCCCCATCTCTCTCTCTCATCTCTCTCTCTGCCCTCTCTCTCTTCTCACTGGACAGAGGCCGAGCCGCTGGAGTAAGCTACCGCATCTCGCCGGAGAGCACCGCCATCTGTGCTGCCACTTCGGGACGAGCGCCACCGTCACCTCGATCCTTGCGCCAAGCCATCAGTGCGGAGCAGGGAGCTCCGTAGAACGCGCCATCTCGACTGCAGTACCACCTCGAGTGCTGTGCCACCGTCATCCCTCGAGCGCCATCCCTCGTCGAAGATGCTGTCGCCGTCCTCGAGCGCCGAGCCACCGCCATAGTCGTCGCCTCGATTCTCACGCCACCGCCATCAGTGGACAGCACTGCCTCGACTGCAGTGCTGTCAGGTCGAAGAGACAGCCACCGTCATCGAGCAGCCGCCGTCCCTTCGTAGAGCGCGCCACCGCGGTCAGCAACTTTGCCACCGCCATCTGGGATGAACGGAGCCCGAGGAGCCACCTCCTCGTAGTCACCGTCGCCGTCAGATCCAGAGCTTCCTCGCCGAGCCGAGCCAGATCTCCGTCACCGACGCCAAGGATCGACGTCCCCGTCACGGCTGGTGAGCGTTCCTCATCTTCTCGAACCCCCATTCTTTTCATCTTGTTTTTCTAGGGTTTGGGTGTGGATTTGGAAAGTTCTTCAGACCTAGAGATCTAGGGTTTCTGACTAAGGTTAGGTTTCAGAGACTGGGAAGAGGCCGAATCTAGGGTTTCTGGTGGATTAGGGTTTTCTGTGGTGGATTAGGGTTTTCTGTGATGATGACCTAGATCTAGGGTTTCTGACCTAGAGATCTAGGGTTTGTATTTGGGGATCTAGGGTTTCGATTTCGGGTTTCGACCAAGACGAGAAGAAGATGAACCTAGGGTTTCGACTACCTGGATCTAGAGTTTTGGGGTGTGGTGACAGGAAGCTTTTAGGGTTAGGGTTTCGAGTTGAGGAAGATAAAGGGATCTCGAAGACTGGAGGAAGAAGACCTAGACCTAGACCTAGGGTTTCCCGAGCGGAGAAGACGAAGTAGGAAGGAAGATCTACTAGGGTTAGGGTTTTCCTAGCCATGAGAGCTGGAGGAGGAGACGAAGTCTCGCCGGAGACGACGAAGTCTCGCCGGAGAAGACGGTGAACAGGGGAGGGACTCTCGAAAGTTCTTGAGAATTCTGGTCGGCTGGTTTGGAAATGAAGAGGAGAGAGAGTGTTCTAGGATATTTTAGGTTAAGGAGTGGGCCAGGTCCCCGGGCCAACAGAAGTGGGCTCGGAGTATTGGGCTGTAATCTTAATTAATTAAGTTAATTTTTAAGTTTAAGCAGAGAGCTGAAATAGGGTCTGGGCTTGGAGACTCGGGCTGGGCCAGTGGGCTGGATTTTGGGCCAGTTGCTGGGCAGTAATGTTGGTTTGGGTTTTTTTAGAAATTAATTGTTAGGTTTTGTTTAGATTGGGCCAGAGTCTGGGCCACAGTAATTATGGGCTGGGTCTTTGGGCTTTTTAAAATTGTTTAAGTTTAAATGTTTTTAACAATTGATAGTTGGATTTTGGGCTTGCAAGTTCGGGCTAGTCTTATATTTTGATTTTATTCCTAATATTTTAGTGCTACCACTTTTACCAATAATAATTGTTATTATTATTACTACCACTCTCTTGAAATATTCTAGATGACAAATATTTTCATAAGTAGTTATCAAATATAAACTATTTGCTAAAATTATTCTGTTATAGAAATTATATCATTTGGTATATAATATTGATTGTTTTAAATAATAATAATGTTCTAGTATTTTCTTGCTAAATTATTTAGTGTATCAAAAATGTTTCTAAAAGATTATATAGTTATAATTATTTTTACTAACAAATGTTTTAATAATTCTAGAAATAATTAAAGTTTTTACTAATAATTATTTCTTCGAGGCTATATATATTTTCTAAAAATAATAGTTAGCTAGTATATTTTTCTTTAGCTAGTTTATGGATAACTTGTAGCAATATTAGTTGTTTAAACCCTAAATAACTTGTACAAATATAACAGGTGATTGACAACCATGCAGTACTACTCTCGTGCAACCAAACCGAGGCAAGTACACTGACTTGACTTGTACCTTGTTTTCTGTCTTACCTTCATGTGCCATGTTCTCATATCTGACACGAATTACACACGATTGTCTTGTACCATTGTTCATTGCTTGTGCGTCATTGTTCATTGCGGGATTGGGGGAAATATTAGCTTTTGTGTGACCACACCCAACATAGGTATTGAAGATAGCCTAATCGTACACGTCACGTACGATGAAGCCGTACCATGTAGAATTGACTCATTGATTGATTGATTGATTGTTCCTAAGCCGGTCACACATTAGTTTTAATATTTCAAAATTGTCACAATTGCATCATTGATTGTCGTGATTGATTGCCTTGTACATTGATAGCCGTGTTCATTGTCTAGCATATTGATTGTCATCCTTTACCTGCAGTTTTACATTTCCATTTCTGGTACCACAGTTCAGTTTCATTTCATGTTCTAGTTTTCTGGTATTCCTATTTCACCTTGTACTCTGGATCACAGATTACATTGTATATTGTCTAGTCAGGGTTGTACTTTGCTCTTTTCCTGATAGGATCGTTGCAGGTGAGTGGGAGATTGCATGGAGCTGGTGATTGCTTGAATATTGCAGTTTTATTTTAGTTTATTTTTTCTGGAGGTTGTATCTTAGAGATTCATTTATTGTATATTATTTTATTGGACCGGATTTGTCTCCGGCAGAGTTGGTATTTAAAACACTTGATGAATATTAGTGATTTTCTGGAAACGTTATAAAAGCTGTGATTGGTTTACATTACATTGTGACTGTGAGTTTTCCTTAGTATTGTACAGCTTACTTCGTCGTGTCCAACGACGAAGGCTGGGCGTGTCCGACTCGTATCCGATTATTCGGGAGCGGGTCGTGACATGTTTTTAGTGGTGGCCCATACAGGTCTATCCAAATGACACTTAGGCAAATAAGTGTTATTGGGGGACCAGCGAAAGCTAAGGAAAACTCATCACAGCATAGGAACCGCGGGAAAATGGTTTATGATTTATGGTTTATAAAATTGGTTTATGAAAATGGTTTACTGTTTATGAAAAAGGTTTATGATTAATAGTTTATGGTTTATGGTTATTGATGTTTAAAAATTTGAAAATTTGATTTTATTTATGATTTTAGGATAGTTGTAATTTTTCTAGGATATAGCAATCAACAGTTTATTTCTTTTGCAGGACGGTCGCCACGACGAGCGCTGGGACCAGTGAGCAGCCTGCACCTAGTGCACAGGAGCAGCTTGCACCGCCTCCGCCGATTCCACCAACGATGATGTTCGATGGCACGTAAGTGATGGCCATGTTCCAGCAATTCAAGGAGGCCCAGAATCAACAGGCTGCACAGTTCAGAGAGGCTCAGAGTCAGCAGGCCGTACAGTTCAGAGAGACCGTCATCGACGCACTCAGGACCAGAGAGCCAGCTCCACCAGCACCGCCGGCTCCAGCAGAGCCGAGGCCAGGAACTGCCAAGGAATATCAGTTCCTCCGCCCGATGGATTTCTGGGGCGATGAGGGAATAGTCTACGCAGATGAATGGCTGGAGAATGCTGAACGATCATTGAAGATGGCGAGAATCCCGGATGATTTGAAGGTCGAAGTTGCAAGCATGCGACTATTCGACATCGCTAGGGCTTGGTACCGGGAGGAGCCCCAGTTAGCAGAGCCCGGAGTTTCCTGGAAGGACTTCAAGCTGCTTTTCCAGGAGAAGTTCTTCCCGGATGTGGAGCGGGACGAGCTTAGGATGCAATTTGAAGCATTGCAGCAAGGGAATATGTCAGTGGCCCAGTATACATCCGAGTTCACCCGACTCAGCAGGTTCGCAGAGAACCTAGTCAGCACGCTGAAGGACAGGGCTTGGATGTTCAAGAAAGGTCTCACCAGGGAGCTGCGACATGCAGTAGCTATTAGTCAGGCCACTACATATGCGAGCATTCTTAAAGTTGTTCAGGGAGTGAAGAAGAAAATGGATCCAAAGCTCAAGCGGGACAGAGATATTGGCGCCAGCAGTTCCCAGGGTCCACCGAAGCGTGCCGACACTCAGCAGAGGCCACCTCAGCATCAGCATCATGTTCGAGCACCGACATCGCCGAGGCAGCAGAGACAGACCCAGACCCCGGTGTACCTTTCTTGCGCATACTGCAAGCGACCGGGACATCGTGGCGAAGAATGCCGCAAGAAGTTAGGGCAATGCTTGATTTGTGGATCTGCCACTCATCAAGTGAGGAATTGTCCTGCGGCTTTCACTCGTCAGGCGCCAGCACCAGAGCAGCAGCAGGAGGACCCAGTTTATGAGGATCAGTAGTAGCTGCAGGAGCGCAGCCGAGTGGATCGTTATCTTTCTTACTTGTTTGTAGTAGCTGGACTTCTTTTATATTGCCTATTTTGAGGCTTGTCTCTAAGTTTTCTTGCATCTACAGTCTTTCCTATTGTCTAGTGACTACTTGTTGGTCCTTATTATTTTTATTACATAAATAAATCATTTAGTTTTCTGGTTGCATTTAATAAATTTTGTTGATTTTTTTTTTACATTGCAAAACCCTTGAAATTTCGAGGACGAAATTTTTGTAGGGGGTAGATTTGTAACTCCCAAAAATCATAATTGGTAAAATTTGAGATTTTTCTTATTCTCTTCGGATTTAATATTGTTCTCTTATAAAAAATTTAAATTTAATTCGAATAGTTGAATTTCGAGTGTTAATGAATTTTCTCAATTTGAAAAAGTATTTTGAATACTATTTTGAATTTCTAATGATTTGATTTATTTTAGAATTTTCTAATGGAGTGCAAAAAGGAATTGTTTTGCTAAAATTGAAATAAATTTTTGTAGCTAAATTCTGTTCCTACGTAAATGTATAGATGTAATTGATTTCTTAGTAAAAGGATTTAATTGTTTGTTAATTAGTTAATGATTATTAGTAGTATTTCTAGCTGGCAATTATTTAGTTAAATATATATTTTGTTTAATACTATTATTGACTACTAATGTTTAGAGAATTCTAAATATGGGAACAACAGTTTTATTTGTATTAAACAATTAGTGCTAATTAGTTTGTTAGCTAACTAGTTATTATTAAATGAAGCAATTATTTCTGAATTTGAAAACGTGTTTTAAAATCCATGGAGGGAATCTTGTTTTTCGAAATTCCATTTTAAAATATTATTTTGGATATGAAATTCTGTTGGAAATTGTTGATTTTGAATTTTGAATCTGCTGTAATATTTGGAGGAAATATTTGGTTTTGAAAACTGTTTTGAGAATTTGTTTGATTTTGAAATTGTAGTTCTGTTACAACTATTATATACTACCCCCAGATCTATTGATTATTACATCTCTGCCATTATACTAATAACCCCAGATCTACTCCTAATTACCTACTGTGCCACTCACACACACATTATTTTACTATATATTTACACGCAGCCCAATGATTCTGACACCACACAGTACACCACTCAATTCCTCTCTGACACGTCACCCCCATCTCTCTCTCTCATCTCTCTCTCTCTGCCCTCTCTCTCTCCTCACTGGACAGAGGCCGAGCCGCTGGAGTAAGCCACCGCATCTCGCCGGAGAGCACCGCCATCTGTGCTGCCACTTCGGGACGAGCGCCACCGTCACCTCGATCCTCGCGCCAAGCCATCAGTGCGGAGCAGGGAGCTCCGTAGACCGCGCCATCTCGACTGCAGCGCCACCTCGAGTGCTGTGCCACCGTCATCCCTCGAGCGCCATCCCTCGTCGAAGATGCTGCCGCCGTCCTCGAGCGCCGAGCCACCGCCATAGTCGCCGCCTCGATTCTCACGCCACCGCCATCAGTAGACAGCACTGCCTCGACTGCAGTGCTGTCAGGTCGAAGAGACAGCCACCGTCATCAAGCAGCCGCCGTTCCTTCGTAGAGCGCACCACCGCGGTCAGCAACTTCGCCACCGCCATCTGGGCTGAACGGAGCCCGAGGAGCCACCTCCTCGTAGTCACCGCCGCCGTCAGATCCAGAGCTTCCTCGCCGAGCCGAGCCAGATCTCCGTCACCGACGCCGAGGATCGACGTCCCCGTCACGGCTGGTGAGCGTTCCTCATCTTCTCGAACCCCTATTCTTTTATTTTTGTTTTTCTAGGGTTTAGGTGTAGATTTGGGAAGTTCTTCAGACCTAGAGATCTAGGGTTTCTGACTAGATTTGGGAACCTAGGGTTAGGTTTCAGAGACTGGAAAGAGGCCGGATCTAGGGTTTCTGGTGGATTAGGGTTTTCTGTGATGATGACCTAGATCTAGGGTTTCTGACCTAGAGATCTAGGGTTTGTATTTGGGGATCTAGGGTTTCAATTTCGGGTTTCGACCAAGACGAGAAGAAGATGAACCTAGGGTTTCGACTACCTGGATCTAGAGTTTTGGGGTGTGGTGACAGGAAGCTTTTAGGGTTAGGGTTTCGAGTTGAAGAAGATGAAGGGATCTCGAAGACTGGAGGAAGAAGACCTAGACCTAGGGTTTCCCGAGCGGAGAAGACGAAGTAGGGAGGAAGATCTACTAGGGTTAGGGTTTTCCTAGCCATGAGAGCTGGAGGAGGAGACGAAGTCTCGCCGGAGACGACGAAGTCTCGCCGGAGAAGACGGTGAACAGGGGAGGGACTCTCGAAAGTTCTTGAGAATTCTGGTCGGCTGGTTTGGAAATGAAGAGGAGAGAGAGTGTTCTGGGATATTTTAGGTTAAGGAGTGGGCCGGGTCCCCGGGCCAACAGAAGTGGGCTCGGAGTATTGGGCTGTAATCTTAATTAATTAAGTTAATTTTTAAGTTTAAGCAGAGAGCTTAAATAGGGTCTGGGCTTGGAGACTCGGGCTGGGCCAGTGGGCTGGATTTTGGGCCAGTTGCTGGGCAGTAATGTTGGTTTGGGTTTTTTTAGAAATTAATTGTTAGGTTTTGTTTAGATTGGGCCAGAGTCTGGGCCACAGGAATTATGGGCTGGGTCTTTGGGCTTTTTAAAATTGTTTAAGTTTAAATGTTTTTAACAATTGATAGTTGGATTTTGGGCTTGCAAGTTCGGGATAGTCTTATATTTTGATTTTATTCCTAATATTTTAGTGCTACCACTTTTACCAATAATAATTGTTATTATTATTACTACCACTCTCTTGAAATATTCTAGATGACAAATATTTTCGTAAGTAGTTATCAAATATAAACTATTTGCTAAAATTATTCTGTTATAGAAATTATATCATTTGGTATATAATATTGATTGTTTTAAATAATAATAATGTTCTAGTATTTTCTTGCTAAATTATTTAGTATATCAAAAATGTTTCTAAAAGATTACATAGTTATAATTATTTTTACTAACAAATGTTTTAATAATTCTAGAAATAATTAAAGTTTTTACTAATAATTATTTCTTCGAGGCTATATATATTTTCTAAAAATAATAGTTAGCTAGTATATTTTTCTTTAGCTAGTTTATGGATAACTTGTAGCAATATTAGTTGTTTAAACCCTAAATAACTTGTACAAATATAACAGGTGATTGACAACCATGCAGTACTACTCTCGTACAACCAAACCGAGGCAAGTACACTGACTTGACTTGTACCTTGTTTTCTGTCTTACCTTCATGTGCCATGTTCTCATATCTGACACGAATTACACACGATTGTCTTGTACCATTGTTCATTGCTTGTGCGTCATTGTTCATTGCGGGATTGGGGGAAATATTAGCTTTTGTGTGACCACACCCAACATAGGTATTGAAGATAGCCTAATCGTACACGTCACGTACGATGAAGCCGTATCATGTAGAATTGACTCATTGATTGATTGATTGATTGTTCCTAAGCCGGTCACACATTAGTTTTAATATTTCAAAATTGTCACAATTGCATCATTGATTGTCGTGATTGATTGCCTTGTACATTGATAGCCGTGTTCATTGTCTAGCATATTGATTGTTATCCTTTACCTGCTGTTTTACATTTCCATTTCTGGTACCACAGTTCAGTTTCATTTCATGTTCTAGTTTTCTGGTATTCCTGTTTCACCTTGTACTCTGGATCACAGATTATATTGTATATTGTCTAGTCAGGGTTGTACTTTGCTCTTTTCCTGATAGGATCGTTGCAGGTGAGTGGGAGATTGCATGGAGCTGGTGATTGCTTGGATATTGCAGTTTTATTTTAGTTTATTTTTTCTGGAGGTTGTATCTTAGAGATTCATTTATTGTATATTATTTCATTGGACCGGATTTGTCTCCGGTAGAGTTTGTATTTAAAACACTTGATGAATATTAGTGATTTTCTGGGAACGTTATAAAAGCTGTGATTGGTTTACATTACATTGTGACTGTGAGTTTTCCTTAGTATTGTACAGCTTACTTCGTCGTGTCCAACGACGAAGGCTGGGCGTGTCCGACTCGTATCCGATTATTCGGGAGCGGGTCGTGACACATAGGGAACTCGAATATAAGCCTGTGCCTTAGCACGAGCGTGGAGCACGGTGCAAGAGTTCTCACATTTTTTTTATGTTCCTTTCCATATTCTATACAAGCATACAAGATGGGATTATTCCCTTAGCTAGGTGCGTTGAGTCATTTATTAGCATGCACGGTATTATCGCCTAGCGATTTCAGTGATAGTGTCCGTATTGTTATGTGTCTTGGCTAAGCAAAGACGGGTTTATCGGAGCCACCCACCTTAGCGATGCTCGCATCGGCCGAGCGATACTCCGAGCGCGCCTTTGATAGTCTAAGTCTGGATTCATCTTTGATGGGCCATTGTAAGTCTTGCATCGATTTGTATCGATACTTCATCGGGTCGACGCAACTCTTCGAGTCGACGGCTCATTTGAGTCGTTACACTTGTCGTTTGAATCGGCGTTCCGCTAGGGCAGAGCGGGTCATTACAAACATGACTAATACCATGTGCATTTAAAATACCGTGTTCAATATGTGGTCGGTTGGGGGTAATCCGGCACATCCGAATATGGCTATTAAGGATAGGTACGGAACACATACGTGAGGTGTATGTGTGCTATTTACGATATGTACGATAACAACTGGGTATGACCACATATCTACTTGGCGTTTTCCTTTTTCCTCGAGACATGAGTCATGATCAACATGTACAATTCATGACCAATATATGATAACAAGTCAAAAGTCACGATCAATGTACGATAAGCAAGTCATAAGTCATGTACGATAAACAATCACGAGTCAAGTCACGATTATGATCGTGAATAATAACATGAATCACGATTAAGAACTCAATCAGGAACAATAATCAGGATCACGTGTCAAGACGGTGTCGCAAAATGTGACATGACATGATGACAAGAAAATATGGCAATTATAATGTATCGAGAAAACATAAGTAAGGAGTGTACTTGCCTTAAGTCCAAATTGTGTGAGGTCGCACTAATCCACCTAGAAAAATAATGTATAGTGGTTAGATTCCATTGTAAATAAACATCTAGAATCTTCTAGACTAGCCTTAGCTACTAACTAATTAACTAATTAACTAATTAGCTAACTAGTCAATATTAGTAGCCATAAAACTACTATTAATTAACTAATACATAATCCTAAGAGTAGAACTAATTATCAAGCTATGCTCGTGCTTCCTAAAACTCTAAACCAAAAGTCTGGCCCAACCCCTCACTAATATTTCTTTTTCTTCTCTTTCTATTCCAACCCATACCCACTGGCCCCATACCAAATCCTAGTCCATACATCACTATTGCCTTCTTATTTCTCCTTTTTTTTCTTATTCATGTTTTTATTATACTAAATTTCTCGACCCAAAGGCCGAATAATCCACAAAATAATCCTTACTGATAACCCTTCACAAACCCAGCCCAACTCACTGACTAAAACTCTAATTCTTAACAACCACCCAACAAGCCCACTGCTGCTTACTCAATCCTGGCCTGCTAACTCATATAAAAACCCTAAGTTTCTAAACATGCTTTTGCCTCTCTCCACAATCCAGAGTTTCGCTCACCGCCCACAATTCTAACCTAATTTTAGCATCCTCTCTTCACTCTCATTCTCACTATCAACTGTCGCAATGAGGAAAATCACAAACCCTAAAATTTTCATATACCCTTCTTCTCTATTTTAATTTTAATTCACAGCCATCGAAACAATCTAACAAAACCCTAATTTCCCATTTATACTCTCTCTCTCTCTCCTACCCTCACACTCCATGAATCTCTCCAGAACTTCACAAGGAATAAGAAGACAGAAAATAAGAAGAAGCACCAGAAGTAGAAGGAGGAATGAGGGGAACTCACGACGGCGAAGCCACTCCGATGAACTCTAGAGCAGGCGGTGCTAGCAGCGGCTGAGAAAGAAGACGAGGAGGCGATGGCGAGACCTCACAGAGGCGGCGAGTCGAGTGGCTCGCGGCGGGATGACACTTAAGACTGTCTCGGTGAGGCTACACCACCTAGATCCAGAAGGTGGCTCCCGACCAAAGCGACCACGACGAAGACTTCTAGTAGGCGGTCGTTGCGGTAGAAGACGCTGGTGACTGGACGGATCGATCGGTCACCAGTGAGGATCGAGAGGAACGGTGTCGCTGGCCCAAGGCGGAGCATGGCGGCCACGAGGATCTGTTGGCGAGGTTGACCAGCAGAGGTGGGGTTCGTCCAGGCGTCGGATGTCAGGAGACTCCGGCGGTGAAGATCTGCAGAGGTAATCTGGTGACTAGATCTGGACACAAGGGACTCAGCAAGGAAACTGCAAAGTGGAGTTCGGATACGGCCAGGCGAAGATATCACAGCCACAGGCGGCGGCAGAAGCTGGAAACAACGGATGTCGAACCTGCGGTGGCAATATCAAGTGAGGGCTAGAATTTAAGGTTTGGAATTTATGTGTTGAATTGTGTCCCATGTCATGTGGACACGATCTGATATAAATTGTATTGGAAATAGTAAATGAATTGTGAACGCACCTGGGGTCGGCTCTGGACACGACACGGATCTAGGGGTGAGCATATAACGGTTGAAAACCGAAAACCGAACCGAACCGAACCGAAATATGACAAACGGTTCGGTTTTTTCGGTTATCGGTTCGGTTTACGGTTTGAAATTTTAAAAAATTGAAATAACGGTTCGGTTTTCGGTTCTTCGTCCGAAAAATCGAACCGAACCGAAAACCAATTTAGATTTAGTAATTTATCAAACTATCCACAATATACATATACTAATGTTTATTAACTCCTAACTGAGCGCACTCTCTTCTCCTATTCTATGTCGGTGCTTCTTTGAGCACTCTCTCTATCTACCATCAATCTATATATACTAATATCTTTCACTCTATGTAATATAACAATTCATAAATACAATAATGTCATATATTTTTTAAAATTTTGTTATTTAAATAGGCTCATTTTGCTAAAACCTTGAAAGCCATGCACATTGGCCCATGAAACCGAACCGACCGAAAACCGAACCGAATTAATTCGGTTCGGTTTTGTCGGTTTTTATAAAAACGGTTCGGTTTTCGGTTTTGAGAAATACGGTTTACGGTTATTTCGGTTTTCACATATTCGGTTCGGTTTGAACCGAACCGAACCGATGCTCACCCCTACGCGGATCTGCAAGCTGGATACTGATGGATTGAGTTCTGTTGAATTATATTTGTGTCCTGTGGGCAGGACACGGGTGTTGGGGATTTTGAATGTAATGGTGTGACATGATGAATCAGGACACGAGGAAATTAAGAATTTGAGTTTGGTTTCCTGATGTGTGTTCTGCGGTTTGGACACAGACAGGACACAAAAATGGCTAAAATCTATGGAAAAGTGTCCTGTACAGCAGGACATGGAATGGACACAAAGAAGGTGGCTATGTTACAATGATTACGGATGATTAACACTAAATAATTAGGGGTATTTATAGAATAAGAAGACTTGGGCTCCAAGTAAAGTTAGTTAGGAAGTAGTTAGTTAGTTATAACTAACTGATGAGCACATGCCAATTAATTAAGAACACATGTCTTAACTAATTGATTATAGAAGGTTCCCACCTAATCATTAGGGCTAAGAAATTCCTAAAACCAAATATCCTACAAAGGTATTTCCAAGAATGCCACTCTAAATAACTACCAAGTATAATATGCTATCTCTAATCTGACTAACCCTTCAATTCTAAATAATCACATATTTGTCACTCCTCTTCATGAATTCCTAATTAGTTAACCCTAATCCATAAATGCTATTCCAAATAACTTACAAAAGATAACTAGAAATAAAACCCTAAAATTAGAATTTGGGGGGGGGGGGAATCGAAAATTGGGGATTACATATCTACCCACCTTAGAAAAATTTTATCTTCAAAATTTTAAATAGCATGACTAGCTACAAAAAGGCACGTAGGTCAAAATCAGTTAGGCATGATTATGAATAGAGAAGAATCTATTTGGCACGATTAAGAAATAATCAAAAGAAATTCAAACGTGACGCGATAATGCCCAAATTCGTTAAGGCACGATCGAAGAACATGAAGTGGGCATGATTATAAGTAAATGGCACGATATACCAACTAGATACGATTGTGAATGGAAAAGAACTTGTTTGGCATGACTAGGCACGATTAGAAGTAGGGTTGAAATCTTATAGTCATGATTAATATTTAATCACGACTAAGAATAATCAGTTCATAATGATCAAAAGTTAGGCACAAAATAGAATGAAATTGTCACGGTCAGTGGAATTATATAGGCACGATTATTGAGGCACGGTTAAGGACACATAGATGTACGACTACGAAAAATTGATTTTGGTACGATTGTGAATATAATCAAGGACTAGGCACGATAATCGTAAAGATTGCTAATGACTTAGCACGACAAAATAATCGAATAAAATGGCACGATCGATAATGATAAAAAATTAGTCAGGCACAAAGTGAAACGAAATTTAGCTAAGACCAAGCACGATAATCACATACAAGGATTTGAAATAGTTTAGCACAATTAAACTATCGAATACAGAGATTTAAAAATAACACGATTTAATAATGACCGAGAATTAAATAGGCATGAGGTGGAATAAAATTTAGTTACGAGTTAAGATCTAAATCATCGAGGCACGATCTTCTAAGCACGATTAAAATTGAAAGTTAAGCACGACTGGAATAGAACCAAAAATAGGAGAGTTATGGTTAGATTAGGACATAGGCATGATTAAGATCAAAGTCATTTGGATATGATTAAGACCAAAGTTATTTGGCACGATAGTCATGGCGAGTAAAATTACCTAGCAATGACTAGGAATAGCCTAAATCATCTACGCACGATCGATTATAGAATCAAAGTTACGTTTATGAACAATTTAGTCATGATAAAGGACCAAAATCTGGTAATGATCGTAGAATTCAAAACCAACTAGTCATGGAAAATCATTTAGGCATCAAAACTTAGCACGATCAAAATATAGAGCGAAAATGGTTATAGTCATGGTCAGAGGCACAATCAACTAAAATGACTAAAAATAGTCAAAGTTACAATTGTCTAGATATGATCAAAGGAATTCCTTAGCCACGATCAAAGTCATTTAGGCACAAAAATTGAAATCACTTAGGAATGATCAAGAATGAAATCCTAAATCGTTTAGGCACAATTTAAGGATGGAATTGAAACATGGTCAAATTAGAATATCTAGATAGGATCAATTATGGAGAACGACTAATGATAGTCAAAATCATGACTACTTAGATACGATCAAAGAAATACTTTAATCATTTAGGTGTGATCGAAGTCTTCCTTAGGAATAATCAATCATGAATCGTTTAGGCATAAGGATATAATTGAAATATGGTCAACGTCGTTATAGGTACGATGAAGTCACGACTAATAAAATCGTTTAGGCACGATATAGATGAACCACTGTGGCATGATCAAATACCTAGCCAAGGTTATTTAAGCATAATCAAACTCATTTAGGATTAGGATGATAGAATCAGGATAAGGTCAAAATTCTAAGTATAGAATGACCTATCAATCAAGGCCAAATCTAAGCATGATCGAAGGTTAAAAAATTTAGACATGATATAGATGATCAAAATCGTATGAAATGATTTATGACCAAGATCATCTAAGAAGAGTCAAAAAGATTTAAAAGTAAGGCATGATATAATCAAAATAGAGGCAATAGAATGATTAGTCAATGAATCAAAGTTAATAGTCAAGGTCATCTAGAAATGATTGAATGGTGAAAGTCAGCATGATTTAGAAATAAATCGAAATAGTTGAAATAATTTAGGCACGAGAAAGAAATCTAACAATGGATCAAATAAAAATTTGAATCTAGTTGCGATCAATTATAGAATTGGAAGCTAACTAATAGAATCCAATATAGTCATGGCTAGTATGGTAGTTTAGAGAATGATTTTATTGAAAACCAACTAGAAAGGAAAGTACTACTACAAGATAAGAAAAATCAATTGACTACAAGATATGATAGAAAGAAAGAAAACTACAAGGTGATCATCCCACACTACTACAACTACTACAACAACTACTATAAGGTCTTCCTGACAATTATTCCTCAATCACTCCTCTATATACAAGTCATGAAATGCATCTAGCAGATCATGAATCTGTTACTCCATAAGAATCAAACTCTAGAATATCCTACGTAGACAGTCTCTGACTCTATGGTCACCTGATCCAAAATGGAGGCACTGTCCCAATCTCACTCAACATTCATCCCACTTGTGGCCGGCCTCTTAAAGAAATTATAGATAACCTCACGCTACTTCTGAATAGGAGCTGGCTCTGGTATTAACTGCTCTATCGAAACCTTTTCCTTAAAATTCTTCTGCTTGTTATGATGGCACTTTGTCGATCTAGGATTGGGATCCTTGCCTTTATCACGATCCCTCTTGCACTTCATCTCCAAATCAACTTCTAACCTCTGGGTTATGGACACTATATCAGCATAGTTACTGGCACCATTGGTTATGACATAGATTCTAATATCTTCATTCAAGCCATGACGAAACCTTCGAGCCTTAACTTTAGGATCCATGCTTCCAGCAAATCTACTAAGCCTGCTAAACTCAGTTGTATACTCATCAACTGTCCTGTCACCTTGCTCTAGATTCTGAAACTCTCTCTAACTTCTCCTGGAAAACAGCCGAAAAGAACTTCATCTTGAATTGCTTCTTAAACTTCTTCCAAGTCATATTAGGATTTGCTAGCTTAGGCTCATTCCTAAACCAAGTTCTAGCTAAGTCATGCAGTTGTAGTCCAGCGGATTCTATCTTCAAATCATCAGGAAGCCGTACAATTCGCAAAACCCTCTCTATGTCTTCTTGCTACTCATCAGCATACAATATCCCTTCAGTGCCACAAAACTCTCGGAAACGTATTTTCTTATAATCCAGAATAGTTCTTTCCTTAGGTGCAGAAATCCTCCGACTTGCTACTTTATCTATGGCTGCTAATGCTGCTAGCTGAATATTCTCGATTCCTTCTTTCATAGCAGCTATTTGTTCCTTCCGTGTTTCGGCCTGAATCTTATGTGCTTCCATCATTCCTTTGAAAATCTCAAACATCTGCTCCCCACTCATCGGCAAATCCACAGGAATATGAATGGTCAGATTGGATTCTTGGATTGGAAGAGATGGAGAAGGTGAAGATGGTGTAGGGGTCTTGGTCCCTTTGGAAGTCACAGAACGGGATGAAGAAGATCCTCCGAAACCAGCAATGTCCAGATTACGTCTTTGAGTCACTCACTTTCCTCTAGCCATATGGAAGGAGAAGAGAAGATAATGAGGTTATAGGTTGAAATCACTTAGAAATATTAGGAAGTAATTAGGAAAAAATATATGCATAGTACTCTACTACTAATCACAAGGAATAAGCAGATTGTTAAAATTGAGAGTTCCTAAGTCTGGATTGAGCATTTCCTATTATGCAGGCTCCTAATAGCACTCTAGTCCTAAGCACCATTGGATTGACCTGCATGGGCCACCATAAAAATGCGTCACGTCCCGCGCCTGCATGTTCGGGTACGGGTTGTGAGCGTGTCTAGCCTACACCGCAGAATCGAATAGTTAGCTGTCTAGACCTCAACAGTCATCCATTAATCTCAAGATTAATCTTTTGCTCAATCATGACACTAGACGAGAAAAAAACCAAAACTAAGCCAATACACGATCATAGCATCCACTATCATTTTGAGTACATATACATGATCCATCTCCGGAGACAAATCCGGTAATCCATAACTCATACATCTAATACATCTATCTGATACATCAAAAGTAATCTATCCTAATCTTCTAGAGTCCTTCAGAACCTTCCACAAGTCATCCAATCCAAGTCATGTCCCCAAGCCCTGGCCTATATCAACGATCCAGTCAAAAAAGGAGCAAAGTACAACCCTCCAAACAAATGTATCATGATATAAAATAAAGCAATAAGCAAATGCAAAAATAAAAAAATAGATCATGTGACACGAGACAATGTCATGCAATACAACCTACAACATGAACAACTATGAGAATAACAATGATCAAGAAAACACGACTAATACCATGTGCATTTGAAATACCGTATTCAATATGTGGTCGGCTGGGGTAATCCGGCACATCTGAAGATGGCTATTAACGATAGGTACGACATAACATACGTGAGGTGTAAGTGTGCTATTTACGATATGTACGATAGCAACTGGGTATGACCACATATCTACTTGGCAATTGCCCTGTTCCCCGAGACATGAGTCATAATCAACGTATACAAGTCATAACCAATATACGATAACAAGTCACAATCAATGTACGATAAGCAAGTCACAAGTCATGTACGATAAACAATCACAAGACAAATCATGATCATGACCATGAACAATAACAGGAATCACGATCAAGAACTCAATCAGGAACAATAATCAGGACCACATTTCAAGACGGTGTCACAATATGTGACATGACATGATGACAAGAAAATATGGCAATTATAATGTATCGAGAAAACATAAGGGGTATACTTGCCTTAAGTCCAATTGTGTGAGGTCTCACTAATCCACCTAGAAAAATAATGTATAGTTGTTAGATTCTATTGTCAATAAACATCTAGAATCTTCTAGACTAACCTTAGCTACTAACTAATTAACTAATTAGCTAACTAGTCAATATTAGTAGCCATAAAACTAATATTAGTTAACTAACAAACAATCCTAAGACTAGAACTTATTATCAAGCTAAGCTCATGCTTCCTAAAACTCTAAACCAAAAGTCTGGCCCAACCCCTCAACCAATATTTCTTTTTCTTCTCTTTCTATTCCCACCCATACCCACTGGCCCCATACCAAATCCTGGTCCATTCATCACTGCTGCCTTCTTATTTCTCATTTTTTTTCTTTTTCTTATTTTTATTATACTAAATTTCTCGGCTCAAAGGCCCAATAATCCACCAAACAACCCTACTTTATAACCCTTCACAAACCCAGCCCAATTCACTGACTAAAACTCTAATTCTTAACAACCACCTATCAAGCCCGCTGCTGCTTACTTAATCCCGTCCTGCTAACTCATATAAAACCCTAAGTTTATAAACAGTCTTCTGCATGTCTCCACGATCCAGAGTTTCACTCACTACCCACAATTCTAGCCTAAATTTAACATCCTCTCTTCACTCTCATTCTCACCATCAACAGCCGTAAAAAGAAAAAGTACAAACCCTAAAATTTTTACACACCCGTCCTTCTTTACTACAATTCACAGCCACTAAAATAATCTAACAAAACCCTAATTTCCCATTCATACTCTTTCTCTCTCTCTCTCTCTCTCTCTCTCTCTCTCTCTCTCTCTCTCTCTCTCTCTCTTCCACCCTTATACTCCATAAATCTCTCCAGAACTTCATAAGGAAGAAGAAGACGAAAATGAAAAATTAGCACCAGAAGTAGAAGGAGGAAGGAAGGAAAATCACGGCGGCAAAGCCACTCCAGTGAACTCGAGAGTGACCGGTGCTAGCAGCGGTTGAGAAGGAAGACGAGGAGGCGATAGGGAGATCTCACAGAGGCGGCGAGTCGAGTGGCTCACGGTGGGATGGCACTTAAGACTGTCCCTGCAAGGCTGCACCACCTAGATCCAAAAACGGCTCCCGGTCAAAACGACCACGGCGAGGAGTTCTAGTAGGCGGTCCTGGCAGTAGAAGACGCTGGGGACTAGATAGATCGGTCGGTCATCGACGAGGATCGAGATGAATGGTGTTGCCGGCCCAATGCGGAGCACGACGGCCACGAGGATCTATTGGCGAGGTCGACCATCAAAGGCAGGGTTCGTCCAAGCGGCGGAGGTCAGGAGACTCTGGAGGTAAAGATCTGCGGGGGCAATCTAGTGTCCAGATCTGTACACGAGGGAACTCGACAAGGAAACTGCAGAGTTGGAGTTCGTACATGGCCGGGCGAAGATGCAGCGGCCACTGGCGACGGCGATAAAAGCTGGACACGGCGGATGTCGAACCTGCGGTGGCAATATCAAGTAAGACTAGAATTTAGGGCTTGGAATTTCTGTATTGAATTGTGTCCCATATCATGTGGAAACGATCTGATGTAAATTGTATTGGAAATAGTAAATGAATTGTGAACATACCTGGGGTCGGCTCTGGACACGACACGGATCTGCAGGCTGGACACTGAAGGATTGAGTTCTGTGGAATTGTATTTGTGTCCTGATGAATTATTGTGTCCTGTGGGAAGGACACAGGTGTTGGGGATTTTGAATGTAATGGTGTGTCCTAATGAATCAGGACATGAGGAAATTAAGAATTTGAGTTTGGTTTCCTGATGTGTGCTCTGCAGTTTAGACACAGGCAGGACACAAAATAGCTAAAATTTATAGAAAAGTGTCTTGTACAGCAGGACATGGAATGGACACGAAGAATATGGCTATGCTACAATGATTAAGGATGATTAACACTAAATAATTAGGGGTATTTATAGAATAAGAAGACTTGGGCTCCAAGCAAAGTTAGATAAGAAGTAGTTAGTTAGTTAGTTATAACTAACTAGTGATCACATGCCAATTAATTAAGAACACATGTCTTAACTAATTGACTCTAGAAAGTTCCCACCTAATCGTTAGGCTAGAAAATTACTAAAACCAAATATCCTACAAAGGTATTTACAAGATTGCCACTCCAAATAACTACCAAGTATAATATGTTATCTCTAATATGACTAACCCTCCAATTCTAAATAATCACATATTTGCCACTCTTCTTCATGAATTCCTAATTAGTTAACCCTAATCCATAAATTTCATTCCAAATAACTTCCAAAAGATACATAAAAATAAAACCCTAAATTAGAAATTGGGAAAAAATAGAAATTAGGAAAAATCCAAAATAGGGGGTTACAGATAAGCCTATCAATCACTCATTTATCGATGAGAAGGCTAATTATACAAAGAAATTCAAAGTTTGTGTAAGGGGTTTAGTCTACGATGACGATCAAGAATTTGACTACGACGGTATTCTAAGAGATATCGTAGAGTTGGATTACTCTTTTGATACCAAAATTGTGTTGTTTAAATGTGATTGGTTTGGCACAACACCCAGGCAAGGATGAAGAATTGACAAAAAGTTTGGATTTTTGATATAAAACATGGAAAACGATATGAAGATTTTGAGCCATTTGTGTTGGCTAGTCAAACGGTCCAAGTGTACTATACGAGTTATCCTAGTCGACGACGCACTACTCGTGATTGGTGGGGCTATATGCAAAACTAAAGGAAGAAACACATATAATATTGAATATCTAGCATACCAGGAGGATGAGGTAGTCATGCCTCAACCAACATATATGAGTTTAGCTGGTGTTGACGATATGGAGGTTGACGTTACTGTAGAGAATGATATAGTTGATAAAGAGCTTGACATAGATGACTTACCACATCTAGAGGAGCACTCTGAAATGGAAGTATCGTATGAGGAAGAAGAGTTGGAAGATGAAGGTGAAGGTGAAAGTATTAGTGATAGTAAAAATAAAGAAGTAAAAGATGAAGATAATTCGAAAGATGAAGATGTATCAGAAGTTGAAGAAGATTAGTACGTATCATTTATTTTTATCAAACTATTATCATTAGTATCATGACATATTGGTAGTATTTTTTTATCACATCACATCATTACTTTCTGAGTATAATCACACCATTTTTTATTTTTATTAGATTTGCATTGATTATTTGTATCATCACACAATTGTCCGTTTCATTCAGATTTGCATATGGTGGGACGAGGTGTAACGCCCCAGTCCCAAAATACGTAGGACTAGGTACATAGACATGCCAGTCGTATAACAAATATACTTAAGCCGTAAAATGCAGTATAACTATGACAACTAATCTCTACCACAAAATAAAAAAGAAAGATATTATTAATCAAGAATGAATTTGCCATTAGTACAAGTTGTTGGGCGACGACAAATCCACTTCCAGACGTCCGCGAAGTCGATACGCACCTTTCGATGCTTTCGGTTCGCAACCACGTCACCCGGTTTGTCAGGGCACACGATGTTTCGACAATTTTTCAAAAAAAAATTGTTTTAAAAAGTTATTTTTTTCGTTGTTGGAAATTGATTTTCCTGACGTACAGTTGATAAAATTAGAATCTACAAAAAGGATTGTGAAGCCCTATAGGTTGTCTACAAGTCTGTTCAATTAGAATTCAAAATTTCTCAAAATCTTGTCAACAATTCGCCTTCTAATCTAGGGTTCTAGAACTATTTTTGGGTCATTATCGTTATTTGTTTTCCTCGATCTTTCCAGGATTTTCATAATTAATCCATGATAGATTAGATCGATCAATCTGAAAGGGTTTACCCGTGGTCAACTAGGCTAACCTTAGAAATTTACAGATCGAAGAACCGTCGCGTATAATCAAAGAAAACTGATGACGAACAGGGAGTACCTGAATTGGATGTTGATGTTGTTGTTGCGGCTGCTTGCCGCAGCGCTGTTGCCAGCCTTGCCACGTCGGGATCCAGCGCGCCGGTATGCGCGGGAGGGGGGGTCGCTAGGGCTAGGGTTACGGTTTCAAGATTTTTTTCCATCATCTCTCATATAAATACACAGTGCATTTCCACGGGTCGGATTTTGGATGTCTACTGTTCCCGCAAGGGAACTGTAACATCTGGGCCCTTTTTTTCTTTTTTTTTCTTTTCTCTAATAAAAAATCTTATAGATAAAATTCAAAAATATAAATAAATAGCTTAAAATATACTTTTCTCATATAAAAAATATTTTGTACAAATTATTCATTAATAAAAACTACATCTATCTATTTATTTTGTATAACTATTTACATAATAAATTTAAAAGATAATATATATATATATATATATATATATATATATATATATATATATATATAAATTTAAAAGATAATATATATATATATATATATATATATATATATATATATATATATGTATATATATATATATATAATTTTTTATTTATTATTTACATATATATATATATATATATATATATATATATATATATATATATATATATATATATATATATATATATATATATATATATATATATATATATATATAAATTTAAAAGATAATATATATATATATATATATATATATATATATATATATATATATATATATATATATATATATATATAATTTTTTATTTATTATATATATATATATATAAAAATATATATATATATATATATATATAATAAATAAAAATTATATATATATATATATATATATATATATAATATATATATATAATCAAAAATGTTCTCTCCCCAGCTCGCTCCCTCCCTCCCCCTTTTCCCTTCCTGGCCCCACCGCCGTCCACCCCATCCCATCCCACTCTCGTTCCCCTACCCTCTAGCCTGTCGGCACCGCCGTCCGCCCATGTCGCCCTCCGCCGGCGACGCGGTCGGAGTCGACGCTCCTCCCCATATCCTCCAGCCTCTTCACTTTCCGGCGGACCTGGTCCCCCGATGGGCAGCCTCCCCCATCAGACCGGAAGGACCCAGGCCGGCTGGACCCACGTCGGTCTTCGTCGCCGGCCCCCTCGCTCCTCCCTCCCCTCTATTCTTGGGACGCCTCCTCCTCGGAATCTGCCCGTATTGACGGCAGCTTTGCTCTCCAGTGCTGGGCGTGTTCCTACGGTCTCATTCTCGTCGCGTCCGGCAGCATCGGCCGAGCCACGTCCCTCTTCTTCAGAGCCGGTGGTCGATCCCTCGTTAGCGACGACCGTTGCTTCCCCTGCAGCGGAGTTGGTCGGCCAGGCCTCCTCGGGAGGCGGAGGAGGACAGCTGCCCCCTGCCTCGGGTGTCGCCCACGGATAGCTGTCCCTAACTTCATCCCCCTTCTTCCTCGGCTCCCCTCCTCCCCCCTCTTTCTCGCCCCTCCCATGACTGGACCCAGGAGCAGCTCGCCTTGGTCGGTCGGCCCCTGACGCAGCTCCGGTGGGCCCCCTCCTCGTCGCATCCGGACCCGATCTCGCCGACACGGTCGCCCCATATGTTTGCTCCGCCGCTTTGGTGGCCTCCACCTCCCCTCTCCGACATAGGACGATCTTCTCCGGCGACCTTTGCTACCTCGGCTTCCCCCCCCGGAGGGTTGTACGATGCAGCCACGGTGGCCCCCCTCTCCGGCGTATCCGGAGTCGGCGCTAGCTCCGTTGCTGCGGTGGCCTCCACCCCCCCTCCGACGTTAGACGGCCAGCCCCTACGTCCTCTGTTGGACCGACCTCGGTTCCCTCTCCGGTGGGGTGCGTGGAGCCGCAGCCCGCGTCCCATCACGCCTTGGTTCCCGTGTCTAGCTTCAGCCTCGTGGGCTACGCTCCCCGTATGGCGAGCGTTGACGCCAGCGCTACCGCTAGCTCGGTTTCCCCGCCCTACGCGGGAATCTCTACTTCCCCTTTACGCGAACTGGGGGTGCCTCCAGCCCACCCCTTTATGCGGGTGACTAAGCTACAAGCGGGCCCTGCGATTTACGTGGGATCCCCCTACCAGCCTCCCCCTCTACGCGGATGCCATCGATTTTCGTGGGCCCCCCTATTTATGTGGGCTTTCCCGCCTCCCCTTCTCCGTAGATGTCCTCGATTTACGCGGTCCCCGGGCCGCCGCCCTCCCCCCCCCCCCCCCCTCCCCCTTTGCGTGCCACGTGCAGCTCCCTCGGGACCCCCCTTGCTGGGTCAGGTCCCGGTTCCCCAGGCTGTCGCCTGCACAGACTTCTCCCTCCACAGGCCTTTGCCTGCTCGGGTCCCACATTAGCGAAAGCCACTTTTCTCCGGCGGCTGCCGGTGCGGTCATCCCCGTCGACCCGGTCACTCTGGCGCATTCCGAGGCTGTCTCCTCCATCTCCCTGGCGCCTGTAATTTCAGCCGTGTTCCATCCCCATCCCGGTGACGGTCTTGCGGCACCGGTGTCCTACTTCCCTTTGGATGCTGGTGTAGGGTCTCCCGTCGGTCTACCTACACCTTCGGGAGCCCCCTCCATGGGACGCGGACTGCCCATCCTCTCTGCTCAGGGCTCCTCGGCTTTCGAAGCCCTAGCTAGCACTCCCTCTTTTGCTGATGTTCTTAGGCCGGATCGCACGAAGCTCGCCTCCACTCCGGTTGTGGAAGTGGAGCTGCCGGACGTCACTCTAGTGCCACCTCTGGACGGATACCCCATCCGGGTCCCCTTCTCCAACGCGGAGATCCGATCCCTATCCTCCCCCTTTAACAGGACTTTGGTCCTTAAGTTCGGATTCGGATGCCTAAAAATCTCAATCGTTAGGGAGGCTACCACCGGTTGGGGACTCTCGGCGACATACCGGATAGCTCCTCTCGACCCCAAATACTTGTTTCTATACCTAACCTCCGACCAGGACTACAGCAGAGTGTGGGCGAAAGGACCGACCAAAATTGACACATAGATCGCTAAAATTGTCAAATGGTCCCCGAACTTCAACCCTAAAATCGATTTGACCATCATTACCTCCTGGATCACCATCCCCAATCTCCTCCTGGTGTGCTTTCCTGCAGCAGCCCTCAAGCGGATCGCCAGCTCATTCGGGTCCCTAGTGGCCATCGCTGAAGAAACGCGAAACCTTTCAAAATGTAACTACGCAAAGATTTGCGTAGAGTTGGACCTCACAAATGAGCCACCCAAATTGATTGAGATAGAAATCAGAGATCAGACATACAGTCAATCGCTGGTATACGACAACAGCATAATCTTCTGCCAACACTGTCAGATGAGCGGCCATTCTTTGCAGCACTGCTTTCGTGCCCACCCCGAACTCAAGAAGACCGATCCCCGAAAATCGCGTGAGCAAGTCGCGCCACCCCTCTACCGCATCACCACGCCAGCCCTGCCCCTAACCCCTCCACTCCCGTCCACTGTCCCCACACCCAGACTGACTCTGCTACCGCTCCACCCTCTCCTCTCGCCATCACCCTCCACAACTCCTTCGAAGCTCTCGACATAGAACCCTCTGATTGCACTATCGAACTGCCAATCACCGGGTGCCATCCTAATCCCCCACCCTCTCCCCCAAATGGCTATGCAATCGTGCCCTTCCAGATCCTTCCTATCACCCCAAGCTCTTCCGCTTCATCCACCCATGTCTCCTTTTGCGGCCAGGTGCCCCCCGATGTGCAGCCATCGGTCGGCCACCGCCCCTCCACTCCCGGTACGGAAGCGGAGCAGCCGTCCGCTGCCGATCCGCCCCACTGTGCAGATCCCAAGTGAACACACCCCCTCAAAAAGGTCGTCGATCCACCCCGTCCTTCCTCCCCTCTCACTGGAAGATTTTGGCAGGCTAAAGAAGCAGGCTTCCTAGATCGTGACAATCCTCTATGCGCTCTGGCAGAGTTAGAAGACACTGACACCTCCCTAACGACAGTTGACAGTACCAACACGAGCTCGGATAGGGCCCAGGAATCGGTTAGCGGCAGTCCAAAAAATAATCAGCATAAGAAAAAGAAGAAAAATAAGAAACAGAAACAGCAAACGGCGATGACCACGCGATCTGCCGCAAAGCTCCACAATACCCCCACCTCCTCCCTCAAAGCCTAACATTCTATCCTGGAACGTTCGAGGCCTAGAGAATAAACCGACGCTGAATCGAATCCTCAGCCTCACTAAATCCAATCAGATTGACTTACTTGTCATCATTGAACCCAAAATACCCCATAAAAGAATTAAAGAAACTCAACTCGAGCTGGGATTCCCCTCCGCGATTTACGGATGTCACGATATTTGGATCTTCTTCACCGCTGAGTTCCGTTTCGGCATAATTCAAGACTCTCCTCAGGCCCTCTCCTGTTGGATCGAGCACCCTGCCCTCAAGTCCCGCGTCCTTTTTTCGGCAATCCACGGTAGCTGCGACATCCCGAAGTACAGATTACTTTGGGAGGATCTGTCGGGGTCCGCCCTTCCTCACAACGTCCTCCCGTGGCTATGCATCGGGGACTTCAACACAGTGTCATGCAGAGAGGAGAAATCTAGAGGTCGTGACCCCCCTCAATCGGCCATGGAAGACTTCAACAACTTCGCCTTTAACGTGCACCTATCCTCCGTCCCCTTCCACGGCAACAAGTTCCCCTGGTGCAACATGCAGGAAGGCTCTCGGCGGCAGTACTCCCCGCCTTGACCGAGCCATGGTTAATGACTGTTGGTCGAATTTGGGGCTGATCACCAATCTTTCGTACCTGAACTCCACCGAATCGAACCATTCCCCTCTTTTAATCGAGATCGACAACAACCACAACCGAATCAAAAAAGCGTTTCTCTTCCTTGATTTCTGGCGCCACCACCCCCAATTCATGCACATCGTGGACGAGGCTTGGAGCTCCGTGACATATATGGACCCTCTTGTCAGAATAGCTACGAAACTCAAAGCTACCAGAAAAGCCCTTACGGCCTGGAGCAAGAATGCGTTCGGGGACATCTTCCAAGCCATTAAGGATGCTGAAGACGACGTCACCCGTGCGGAGAGTGCATTCGCCATCGTCGGCTCCTTAGAGGCCCGTGCCTCTCTAAACCTCGCAAAGGCCATTATTAAATCCAGGATCAAGGTAGAAACGGAATTCTGAAAATAAAAGGCCAGATTAACCTGGGACACGGATGGGGACCAAAATTCTGGCTTCTTTCACAAGTGCGTCAAAGGACGCAGAAGCTCTCTTAGAATACATCGTATCAACGACGGGACCGGCCACCTGCTGGATGATCAGGAGAGCATTCAAGCTGCTGCAACTAACTACTTCTCCAATATGTTCGCTAAAGAAGCCGTGGTCAAAGACGAGGGGTTCATGTCCGAGATCCCCATCCTGATTAACGACAGGGATAACAATCTCCTTACCGCCCTTCCCACTGATGAAGAGGTTAAGACGGCTGTGTGGGCCATTAATACGCACAGTGCCCCGGGACCTGACGGGTTCAACAGAGTTTTCTTTAGAATGTGCTGGGACATCATCCAGTTCGACCTCCTGGAGGCCACAACGGCATTTTTTCAAGGGTCTAGATATCCGAAATCCATATCCTGCGCCTATATCATCCTCATACCCAAGAAGGACAACCCGGAGACCTTTAAAGACTTCAGACCGATCAGCCTCTGCACTTTCATCAACAAAATTATATCTAAGATCATCGCCACCAGGACGTCTGATCTCATCCCCAAGATCATCTCCGAAGAGCAATGCGGTTTTGTCAAAGGGCGCAACATCACCGATAACATCTTACTGGCCCAATAAATGATCACTTGTATAAAATTTCAGTCCAGAGGGGGGAACGTTGCCATCAAGCTGGACATAGAAAAAGCATACGACCGCCTAGACTGGCATTTCATGATTTGGGTGTTCAGAGCCTTCGATTTCTTCGAACCTTCGATTGATATCATCTTTAGATCCATCAATAACTCCTGGTTCTCCATGGTCATCAACGGGCAAGCTCAAGGGTTCTTTAGAGCTACCCGCGGGGTCAGACAGGGAGACCCACTCTTCTCCACCATTTTCATCATCACAGCCGAAGCGCTTAGCAGAAACCTCAAAAGCATGCCCAGGTCTCCTGGCTTCCACCACTTTCACACAACGACTGGCTGCCATCTTATAACTCATCTTGCGTACGCGGACGACATCCTTATTTTCTTCGCAGGCGATATTGGCTCCATTGAGGTGGTTCAAAGGACGCTTGCTAATTACTCTAGATGCTCCGGACAGAGAGTTAACAACAGCAAGAGCATAATTTACACACATCATAAAGCAGATAAAACCCACTCGACTGTGCTGTCCACCATGACCGCCTTTACCACAGCATATCCGCCTTTCCTTTACTTAGGCTGTCTGTTGGTGTACGGGAAAGCGAACTCAGGCATCTTCGACCACATGGTAGGCAAGATTCGTAAGAAAATCGTAGAGTGGCACAATGCTACACTTTCCACCAGGGGGAAGTTGATACTTATTAAGCACGTCCTCTCCTCCATCTCCCTATACACCCTAGCCGTCTGCTCGCCTCCAATCAAAGTGCTCCACTCTATTGAATCCCTCCTCGCCAATTTCTTTTGGGGTCATCTCGAGGGCAAGGACAAACATCATTGGGCTAGTTGGAACACCATGGCTAAACCTACTGATGAGGGCGGCCTGGGCTTCTACAGAATAGCCCACATTATGGACGCATACTCCGTGAAATTGTGGTGGAAACTTCGCACTGAAAGATTGATCTAGACCAGGTTCATGAGAGCGAAATACTCCAGATTCTGTCATTTTACAGAGGCGTCTGCCAACAATAGATCTTCTGCGTCGTGGCGGCGCATAATCCGCGGTCATAGCCTTGCTGAACCGCATTTGCGTTTGTAATTGGGGAACGGTCATTCGCAGGCGTATAAGGAACGCTGGTTGGGGGATGACATCCTCAGGCCCAACGTCCTAACACCGTCGCTGTGCGAGATCCGTGATTTATGGGATGATGACGTTTCAGGATGGAATTGGGATAGAGTTAGAGCTTGGCTTGGCCCAGTGGCCATGGCGAGCCTAGGAGCCTCTGATCTGTCGATCAATGACGTGCAAGACGAGCTTAGATGGTCCCCCAACCTGGGTAGAATCTTCATCCTGGCTTCCGCCAAAAACATCGCCAGATGCATCCACGAAACGACCTTCTCTTTCGCCAAGTTTTGGCATACATGTATACCCACCAAATGGTCCATTCTTATATGGCATGTCGCTCGTCGGAAACTACCTACGGACGATGCCATCAACTCCTTCGAATTTAGCCTGGCGTCCAGATGCCATTGTTGTGTGGAACACCAATCGGAATCTGCCGATTACGTCCTTCGCTCTGGTGAAATAGCCACTCAAATTTGGACGAACCTTCACAATAAGTTCAGGATTATCCCCATGACCAGGGGCATCAACGATATGCTGGCCAGTTGGAACACGTCTCACGGGCATCAGATCATCGCTGCCGCCGCCATTTGGGTCTTGTGGAAAAACAGAAACAAATACAGATACGAGGGACGTCAGCTCCCGCCCCCACAATTGTACAGAGAGGTTGTTTGACAAATCTCCAAAAGTAAGAGGCGCTGCTCTCACGTCTCACGCCACTTTTGGGAATCCCTGCTCTGATCAGGGAACCGCATGTCGTGCGCAGGCCTTACTTTGGTCGATGACGACCGCGGGTTTAGGGGCGCACCTTTCATAGGTTCTGGCTTCCAACGTCTCACCTTCCGATGTTCGGTCTAGCTGCCATTTTGTGGCCAACATTTAGTGTTTGATGCTTTCTCTTTTCTTGTCGTATTTCGCGCGTGGCGCGCTTACTTGTATAGGCTTCGGCATTTTGCGCCTTATACATCAATTAAAATCTCTTCTCCAAAAAAATAATATATATATATATATATATATATATATATATATATATATATATATATATATATATATATATATATATATATATTAATAATATATATATATATATATATATATATTATTTTTTCTTATCAATATATATTTGTTTTTTCTTATCAATATATATATATATATATATATATTGAGAAGGAGAATGGGGTTCGACCCGGGGGGAGCGGGACGGAGAAGGAGGGGGAGCTCGATCGCGGGTGGGGGAATCGCAGCGGTAGCTTCGGCCGTGAGCTACAAGAGACCACAGGGGGCCGGCACGGCACGGACGCCGGAGGGGCCCACGAGGAATAATACAGCCTGGGGGGCGACCGATAGGCCGCCGGAGGAGCGGCGGCTGGGGCTAGAAGTAGAAGGGAGCGTACGACGCCCACGACGAATTATATATATATATATATATATATATATATATATATATATATATATATATATATATATATATTTATATTTATATATACACACACAATTAATCTAAAATGAAAACAAAATTAAAAAAATGTAGCAAAATTTAGGGGGTGTACATTCTACCCAAGTTAAAAGAATTTCGTCCTCGAAATTGAAATAAATCTTAATATAAAAGGACAACGAGATTAATAGAAAATAAGAGTAAATACGTCAAATCATAACGCAGTTTTCAAAATGAGGGAGGAGGTGGTTATCACAGGAACCAAATTGACGTCATATTCTACAAGACGGGGTATCCTTGGTTCTAGGCCCTACCCAACTTATAGAATTTGGCTAATCGTGAAAAACGTAGTTGCAAGACTTCTGAGTATGACAGTTTCTAAAGAGCGACACGAGAATATTGGACACTTCTGACCGCAGTCATGGGTCCCAAAGGAAGCCTAGACTTTACGATGGCATTCTTGGTTAATAACTATTATAAGAAAGTTATTACAATTCAACATTTCCTCTCTAGGGGGTCATGCTTCCAACAAGTTGGTGGGAACCTCTTGTTTGAATATAACTAGAATGTGTTGGTTCAATGGATTTCAGTCTTCGCCTAACATGGATAAATTGAGATGAGGTTGAAGAACTTAGGAAAAGTAGAATTCATTGGCTTAGAGTGGAGATTTTATGGTAAGTGCAGAAAGCTTCTATAGAGTATGATTAGATAGGTGTTTGGAGTCTTTAACTCATAATGACTAGCGTGTGTGGGATCGGTGTTTGGTGTTGTACAGGAGGCTTGTGCTGGCTTGGGTAGAATGCATACATCATATGTGTGATGTGTCTTACATGGATCATGAAAATTCAGTTTAGTTAAGGGAATGGGTCGATATTTGCATGATTAAAATCAAATGGAACAAAAATACGCATATATGGTTTATTCTAAGGAAAATATGTCATACATGTGGTGTAGTTAAAATTGAGCAGAGGAAGGTGTGTTTGTGTGGGATATGTATATTATGTGTTTAGCTTGACTGGTCTAGTTCATGAGGGTGAAATTGGTTGGAATGAAAATGCTAGTGTTGTGCTCCAAATGTCAAAGTCACGGTAGAGTTTATTAAATGATACGGATAGGAGTGGATGTTATGAACCACTATTTTATTAGTTCAATTGGAACCAATCTATCCCAATCATTTGCTAATGCTTAAGAGGCTTGCATATACACTTCAAGAATTTCGTTCTCGAAATTAAAACCAAAACACGATTCTATTATAGAATGGAATTTAAAGAATAAAGGTTGCGATCTTTTACGATGGTTGTCTAAACGCACGATCAAGGGATATAAAATGCAGTATGAAGATCGTATCACGACTTCCAAACAGATTGAAGAACAGTTACGGGTGGAATCCAAGTTTGGCATTCCATTCTAAAAGAGTACACTAAGTTCAAGGTTACCAAAATTGGTTAATCGTGGAAAGCACAATAATAGGGCTTCTAAGAAGGTCTAATTTTAAGGAGGTGTATGAGAATATGAGTTACTTCTAATCATAGTCACGGACTCTATAGGAAGCCTAGGTATTATTTATTTAATGTTGCCCATATATTGATCATGTTTTATCAAGATAGTAGGAGAGGTCTTGGTCAAGTATAACCCGAAACAAGTTGGTATAGCGGGATTCCATTCACCGCATATGGGATGGGGACTACATAAAAGGTGTAGGGACCTATTTCATAAAGTTTTGGTTTTATAGTCCAAATATGGTGATATGCATGGATTAACAGGACCTTAATGGGTTCCCTAATTGGATATCAATCTTTGGTTGAATGAATCTTGGGTTTTAATCTATATTGGCTGGATAAGATCCCATAAATTAATTTGAACTATTCCTATTAGGTTAGGGTAACCTAGAATAGGTTCAAGCTAGTGGAGTTAGGCTACTTGCCAGTCGGGTTGGTTACCAGGTTTCTTAAGCCCGAAAATACGCCTTCTGTGACTTTTGTGTTTAAGTTGCACATGGAAACTCTATTGAGTGGCACACTAGTGGTGCGTAGTAGGCTTCAAGTAGATCACAACCATATATTGGATCAAAAAAATTGAGTCAAGGTTGGATCTGTAATTGAAGTCGAAAAGTACATCAGTATTACGGTAAGGGTTATAGTTGACCTTTTTGACCCAAAATTTCTATCATAAAATAGTGTACAAGGGGATGTATTTGAATGGAACATGATATGCCTAATTTAAGGTGGACTCGTCTAGGCCATGTATATAAAATTTGTTGGAAGGTATCAACTAGTATTGCGCTCTGAATATCAATGTCACGGTTAGGGACATCAAATGATCTAAATAGAAAGTAGGTGCTCATGAAGTACTATCCTAGTGGAAACCAATTTATCCTAATCAATCGGTAATCCTAGTAAATCTTAAAATTTAGGGAGATTACAATCTATACCTTCCAAAAATTTCTTCCTCGAAATTAAACTAAGACACAATTATATGATTAATGAAGTTAGAAAAATAAAAAATCAAAGTCATGAGATCGTCCCTTGACTTTTGATTATAAACGAATACTACACGACGTAATAAATAATGTGATATGGTAGATATGAATCAAGTTTGAAGATCATTCTTCGATTTCAAATAGATGGAAAACAATTGTGTATATTTAGCCTTCATGGCCATATGTGGTATAACAAACTAAGGGGGACATTCTGTACCTATCTTCCTTCAAAAACGAGCATTTTTTTTCTGAAATAACTAAAGGCGAGAAACAATAAAGAGTTCAAGGATGAGGGGATCGAATGCGAATACGGGCTTCCAAAGGCGATTGAATAATTCAAGAGAGTTGTTAAGGCAGTTGAGGATGAGATCCTAGAGGGCAAGTATATTTGTCAACTATATCTCAATCCATGTGTAATAATCATATAAAGAGCGAACCAAGTGCACTAAGGTTGATCAGACAATAACACACCGATTCTAATTAAACAATATGTTAGTGGGCGTCCCCAATAAACATATGTTCTTAATAAGCTCGATAAAGAACAAGCTTGCAAAACTAGGCTATAATAGCAGCATTAGTCAAGATAGTCTAAAAATATAAGTTCGTGAGATTATGATTGAAAGAACGCACAAGTAGTTCAAGTTCATCAAACTCTAAGAATCGTCCGGTGTTCATGCTTATATAGTCGTCCTATTTTCTTCTTATCTAAGGCCTTGGTTGACCTAATGGGGTATGGACCTTTAAGCTCTATAGTCTAGGTAATCTTCTTAGTATCCTCTTTAATGGGTCGTAAGGACAAAAAGAATGATAGGTCATGAGGCATTCTATCCAACTTACAAGATTTCAACTAGTAGTGTAATTGAAACAGTGGGGCATACAAGTCATCCTCCTAACCTCTATTAAGCACGAAAGAAAAGATAAGATTACGGTAGAAAGAGTTCAAGCAGGATGCAAATCAAGGAAGGCAAATGAGAGTTCAAAATTTAGAGTCAAGGAAGGATGTCAAGTATGTGGATGAGATCCTAGACTCTAATTCTATATGTAGGTCCGTTCGGAACAGTAACATAATTGAAACGGCAAACTCGACCTGTATGGGCCACCACAAAAAATGAAACGTCCAGTCCCAAAATACGTAGGACTAGGTACATAGATATGCCAATCGTATAATAAATATACGTCAGCTGTAAAGTGCAGTATAACCATGATAACTAATCTCTTCCACAAAATAAAGAAGATAGATATTATAAATCAACTATGAATTTTTTATTTGTACAAGTCGTTGGACGGAGACAAATCCACTACCAATTATTTTAAATATAAAGAAATACATATAAGAAAAGAATTTATAAAAGTAACAAAGGATGATCCAAGAGCAATAATCTTCGATAGAAAAGAGAAGACCACGATCTTGGCTAGAGCACATGCAAAAAGTCATAAAAGTACACACTTGGAGAAATTACCAGGTCCTCAGAGGGACGTAGCAAGATACATGAATAACATGCCATAAAACTGAACATAAAATATGTCACAAAGTCACAAGTAAAAGTAAATAGTCCAAATCATATCATGGCCCAATATCCCATCATCGAAAGAGTAGACTACCCCGACAACCAAACAAGGACAAGGGATAGCACACTATTCCGTGATGCGACATTGTCCTATGCCACTATTGGAATGGGGGTGACATGACATCAACTAAGGTCACCTAACCATTCTACTGTGTTCATGAAGTTAAGAACAAACCTTCAATCGCATGGGCACTTCTAGCTATAAATGGATCCGGTATAGTCCCCACTTGGGAACTAGGGACCAAGCGCATAACGTTCCAATAACGTCAGTGGCCAACCTGAGAGGGTAATCATACCTGTATCTCCAGCGGAGCTTCCGGGTTACAAAAAAAATGTAATAGTAGCCCATACGATAAGAAAATGTTCTTCCCACCCTATGCACCTATCAAAGTCACATCCATGACCATGTACCTCTACTAACTGCCAAGTCTCCTAGCATACCTCTATTAGCAGTTAGACCTAACGTATGTGCACGGGTGATCAGCCAACACGTAATTACTTCTATATGCTACTCATAACTCATACATATCTCGTGGCACAGTCGTGACAAGTTTATGAAAATACACTAACAAACGATAGTCCCTTAACTCCAAGTCCATATGCAATTTGAAACACATGAAGGAAAATATGACTAGCATTCGCATTATATATAACTGAAAGCAGGTAAGTAAATCATGACCAACTAACAAAGATGCAAGTGAATAAACAGGAAATAGACAGGCAGTAAATATCTAATACTAAAAGATGCAGACTAAATATAAGCAGTAAATATGACAAGGTATCTTGCCTAGAGGTGGTGTGCAGAGAATAGAAAGTCCAGTCACTCAGATCGTCAGAAGCAATAGCAATGAAAGGTCAAATCACGCAAACGACCTCGGATGCTAAAATAAACATCACGAATATTTTTGGTATAAAAGAAATATCTAAAAATGCCTATCCAAAAGTCCAATTCTGGACACAGGGGCAAAATCATAATTTTGGGTCAAAACGATGTCCGTCGTTGGACCCATTTTGCATCAAAAAGTGTGCCAGTACCTACGGTATCTAAAATCATCAAACTATATGTCTATGGTTCTGGTTTGATGATACAAACTCAATCGTATGTCCAAAGTTGGATTCCGGTGAACCGTGCACAAATTCGCCCGTTGGATCGGGTCGCGGGCCCGCCAAAATAGCATTCTCGACCTTTAAAGAATCGGACCAAACTTGGCTCACAGGACCAGAAAAGTGACACGGTCCCAATAGTGCAAGTTTCGTCTCGAGATGACGAACGTGCACTAACTTAAGGGCTAGTTTGCAAAAAAGTCGATGCGGGATATCTCGACCGATATGCCTCGATTTCGTTGTGCACACATAATGAAATCGAGTTTCGTCGAATCCCACATGTCCGCAAAGTCGTTTCACACCTTTCAATGCTTTCGATTCATGACCACGTCACCCAGTTTGTCAGGACGCACACCGTACCAGTGATTTTTCTAAAAAATTTATTTTGAAAAGCTATTTTTTCATTTTTGGAAATTGATTTTCCTGACATACAGTTGATAAAATTAGAATCTACAAAAAGGGTTGTGAAGCCCTATAGGTTGTCTACAAGTCTGTTTAATTAAAATTCAAAATTTCTTGAAATTCTATATGCAATTAGCCTTCTAATCTAGGGTTCCAAAATTGTTTTAGGTCCTTGCCGTTATGCGTTTTCCTCGATCTTTCCAGAATTTTCACAATTAATCCAGGATAGATTAAATCGATCTATCTGAAGAGGTTTGCACGTGGTAAACTAGGCTAACCTTAGAAATTTATAGTTCGAAGAACCGTTGCGTATAATAAAAGAAAATTGATGACAAACAGGGAGTACCAGAATTGGATGCTGCTATCAGCCGCAGCGCTGGTGCCGGCCTTGCCGTGTTGACGGCCACCACGCCGGCATGCGCACGCGGGGATCGGGGTCGCCAGGGGTAGGGTTAGGGTTTCAGGATTTTTTCCATCACCTCTCGTATAAATACATAGAGCGTTTCTAGGGGTCGGGTTTTGGATGTCTACTATTCCGCAAGGGAACAGTAACATATGGGCCCTTTTTTTTCTTCTTCTTTTCTTTTCTTTCTTTAATAAAACATCTTATAGATAAAATTCAAAAATATAATTAAATGGCTTAAAATATACTTTTCCCATATAAAAGATATTTTGTACAAATTATTCATCTATATAAACTATATCTATCTATTTATTTTGTACAACTATTTACATAATAAAATTTGAAAGATAAAAGATATGTCCAAGCCAGTCTACGCTGTAGTGTCGGCAGTAGAACGCTGTCTAGCCACAATGCTCAATATCACAGAAAAGAAATACTTTACTTGCTCATTCACAAAACTAAATTAATTACAATATTCACAAGTTTACATTTGAATACTAGGTACTATGTCTCACAAAATTATAAAAAGACAACTACATGAATACTAGGTACCATGTCTCCCGAATCCGATGCTAAAGGCAGCCGCGACTAATCTGTAAAATTTTGGTTTCCAGTCAGAAATGGAATGAGTATAATTCGCTGAAGTCAGTTCCAATATATGAAAATGACTATAAAGCAGAGGTTAGACATCAATTATATGTTTTGAAAAAAAAAGACGTGAGAAAAAGACGAAAAATCAACAACAAATAAATAAACTAAAAATACCTTCCCAACTGTTAGAAGTACCTATGATATGTGATCAGTCTGGAACACTACACCGCGAGGTCTACGAGGTCTACTTGCATGAAAAATAAACAATGTCTACGAGGTCTAGTTGCAGAAAAATAAACAATGTCTACGAGGTCTACTTATAGAAAATAAACAATGTTGACGAGGTCTACTTGCAGAAATTAAACAATGTCTACGGTCGGATCACACATCCTTGGTACTTCTCATTCCCGACTCAACGAAATATGACAGAATATAAAAATGACGAAAAACACATAACCAATGGCCAACATTGAAATATAGTGAAAATTAATATCGAAAACAGACAATAAATTGTACTCGCCTAGGGTCCTTAGATGGTGAAACAAACCATCTCATTGGGTCCAGAATAGTCCGGCTAGCTAGGCGCGATATGAACAAGTTCGAGCCACAAGAAAATATGGATACGATTAGTAGCGATTGTAAATGACTTAACCGAATAGGAAATTGATTTAGAAAAAGTTCTTCATATTAGAACATTATAGTTATCTATTTAGAGAAAATACTTATAAATTATTTTTGAAACATAATAGGTATTAACCACTTTTAAGAAAATATTTATTGAGTAGAAGATTCTTAATAATAGTATTAGAAGGTATTAATAAATTAAAAGTCCAATGCTTTAAAACTATGATTAAAAAACAACAATTAAATTATTTAAAATGTAAGAAACCCAAGCCCAAAATATGATTTATATTTAAAGCCCACATAACAACAACAACCTATACATAGTATGAATATAGTATTGTAAATAAATCCCAAATGGAATTATATATATATTATCATAAATATTTTAAATCTAAAGCCCATTTAGAAAATAACTCATATAAAGCCCAATAGTATTAATCTACTATCCACACTAAAGCCCGTACTTAATTAAGCCCAAAAATATTTATTCCAATAATTTAAATAAAAATGTCTACTAATAATATCTATTGGCCCAAAATAACTAGACCTATTTAAATCTCAATAAATAGTCTTACAAAATAGATATTACATAAGTATATGTATATGCCTACTCAGCCCAGTAACCCAAATGGCTCAAAAATTCCCAACCATGTTGTTAGGCTTGAAGCCCAATATAATGTTAAATCCAAAAATCCAATATACATTTTAATTACAAAATATACTTATTTAAGGTAAACAATATGATAGTAATAATAATAAAATATTATTAGTCATTAGCAACAAGTGAAGCATGAATTATTACCAAAAATCCCTTCGATTATTTGGTATTGCTACCTACTGCATGTGGAATGTAATAGTAATAAGTAGTAACTATTCTGGTTATTAATGCTAATATACAATATTTATGTTATGGGGAGCAATCGAGACAGCTAGATGTCTCTCTCTTTCCTCGGTTTGTTGCCATCTTTAATGATGTTAAGTTATAAATCCAAACATAACAAAAGGAAAGAGGGAGAGTCATTCCATTCTTCTCCAACTTAATGAAAAAGGAAGCATATCAGAAGAGAGGGGAAGGGGGTCGAACGAGTGAGGAAGAGAACTCACATCGATCGGCGGTCTCGACGAGACGTGGCGGGAGAAGCCCATTGGCGCTGCCATGGAGGCGGGGCACTGGCGTCGGCGCATCTTGTGAACGGCCGGGAGTTCGGCGGTGTGAGGCGCGGCGGCGGAAATCCCTGGCACGGCGGTAAGCGCGACTGTTCTGACACGCGACCGGTGGTAAGGTCCTTCGACGCGCAGCGGCTCGGGAGCTAGGGGATCGGAAGCTGACGGCGGCCCACCGCGAGGGCACTGTGCTGGGCGTGTCTGCCGCTGAGCGCGCGCGACAGCGGTCGCGGTGCCGGAGGAGTCTGATGGTGATGTTGGAAGGAGAGGTCGGTTGGCGGGCGGAGCAAGGTTGGCTTCGGCTAGGTCGGCCGGAGGACTGGAGTCCGGTAGGTTAGAGTTTTGGTTTTGATTTTCTTTGCATCTGTATCGTGTCCGTAGGTTTGGACCCATATTGATTTGGTTTTCTGTGTTTGTGTCCTGATTTGGACACAAGATTGTGTTCTGTTGTAAAGAACGGGATAAGGATACGGACACGGATGCCCGGGGTCGGACCCGAGGCTGGACACGATAATTGTGGTGGTGGTTATTTTGTGGGTGGTGATGGCTGCTTGCCAAGGTCGGGGTGATGGTGAGGATGTGTCGAGGTGGTTGTGATGGTGTTTACGTGGTGGTGCTGTCGAGGGTGGCCATGGTGCTGGTGGTGTGGAGACAATGGTGGTCGTGGTTGGACGGGTGTAGCAGGGTTGCTATGGTGGTGATGCTTGGTTTTGGGAATTGGCTTTGAGAAAATAGAAATCCTTAAATATGAGAAAAAATCCTAATTAGATGAGGTGGAAGATTTCTAATAGATAAAACCTTATTTTATTTAAATCAAATGATATATCTTAAAAAAACTTTTAAATCTACAATTGATAATAATATTTATTTAAACAACTATTCTATATTATCAATAATATTCAAATCATATTCAAATTCTATGAATTTAAATCCAACACAATAATTTTAAAAATGATATTTAATATTTATCAAATAATTTTAAACAGACAAATTCAAATATCAATTAATATCTATATATTTAAGACATATCTAAATCTCTAAATAAATGGACAAATCCTTTTATGGTTCAAAAATATTTATTATTATTAAAATTATTTTAAATAAGAATGCTATGTTGGAAATTCAAAATGATATCCAACATCCCTTATAATTTTCAATAATGCAATTCAGTAAAATATTTTTATTAGAATAACTTAGTACTTTCCAAATATGTAATTTTAAAAAAATTAGTTCTTTAATACCATTTATTCCCAAAATACATTTCGTGAAGTTTTTGACAAAATATAAAGATAAAATGAATAAAGTAATAATTTTATAAATCCGAGAAGAGGGGTTACAGCTAACGTATGAAAGTCGTACCTTGGTTTTTGAACAAATGCGGGTAGCGATTCTGAATATCGTCCTCACGCTCCCAATTAGACTCTCCTGGCGAGTGGTGCTTCCATGCCACGTGAAACAACGGTATAGATTGATTCTGCAACACCTTCACTCAGCGATCGAGGATATCTACCGGTTGCTCTTCGTACGATAAACTCGGTCCAACTGTGATCTCTGAGTGATCAAGCACATGGTTGCTGTCTGCCACGTACCTTCTCAGCTGAGACACATTGAATACGTCATGTACGTCCTCTAATGACGATGGCAATGCCAATTTGTAGGCCACCTCTCTAACACGTTCCAAGACATCGAAAGGGCCGATGTATCTTGGACTCAACTTGCCACGTCCTCCGAATCAAATCGTGCCTCTGGTGGGGGATATCTTCAAGAACACATGGTCGCCTTCCTTGAATTCCAAAGGTCGACGACGATTGTCCGCCCACTGCTTCTGTCGATCTTGCGCTGCTCGCAGGTGGTCTTGTATCTTCTTAACCTTCTCTACTGTGCTCAACACCAACTCGAGTCCCAATATCTGTCGCTCTCTAATGTCGCTCTGACAGACAGGAGATCGACACTTCCTACCATTCAATGCTTCAAACGGAGCCATCTGAAAGCTCGCTTGGTAGCTATTGTTGTAAGAAAACTCTACAAGGTGAAGGTGGTCTTCCCATGATCCGCCAAAGTTAAGCATACACGCTCTCAGCATATCCTCTAGCGTCTGAATCGTACGCTCTGACTGGCCGTCTGTCTGCGAATGGTACGATGTGCTGAACTTCAAGCGCGTACCCAAACTTTCTTGCATACTCCTCCAAAAGTGTGAGGTAAACCTCGAGTCACGGTCCGACACAATGCTAATTGGTACACCATGTAGCTTCACTATTTGCTTCATATACATCTCCGCCAAAACTTCTGTGGACTGTCCCACTCTAAAAGGTAAGAAATGGGCTGACTTGGTAAGTCTATCAACAATCACCCATACCGTCTCACGTCCACTAGGACTTCGGGAAAACCCTGTGACGATGTCCATCGTAATGTGCTTCCACTTCCACTCGAGAATGGGTAGCAGCTGCTACAATCCAGCCGTCCTCTGGTGCTCGGCCTTCACTTGTTGGCATACCAAACACTTGGACACGAAACGAGCTATCTTCTGCTTTATTCCGTGCCACCAATAATACAGCCTTAAGTCCCAGTACATCTTAGTTCCTCCGGGATGAATAGAGTAAGTCGAACTGTGTGCTTCGGCCATCAATTCCTGCCGTAATTTTCCATTAGGAACATAAATACGATCCCCGCATCTCAATGTCCCATCGGGATGAATCCTCAATCCTGTCTGCTCTCCTACTTCTGTCCTTTCTCTAAGCCGTCGAAATCTAGCATCCGTGGGCAATGCCGTCTTGATCCTCTCTACCAATGATGATTGTACTTGGAGATTGTCAACATGCCATCTGCTCCAGGCAATACTACCTCAATACCAAGCTTCTGCAGGTCTTCTATCAATTCCTTATGTGTGGTCAAGAAGTGAGCCATGGGCTTACGGCTTAATGCGTCTGCCACGACATTAGCCTTGTCTGGATGATAATGTAGCCCGATCTCGTAATCCTTCATCAACTCCAACCAACGTCGTTGTCTTATATTCAATTCTTTTTGTGTGAACACATACTTGAGGCTCTTATGATCAGTGTAGATATCAACCTTCTCGCCGTACAAGTAGTGTCTCCATAGCTTCAAGGCAAAGATAACCGCTGCGAGCTCTAGATCGTGGGTTGGATAATTCCTCCCGTGCACTCTCAACTCTCTAGATGCATATGCTACTACATGACCATGCTGCATTAATACGCATCCTAATCCCTTCCCGGATGCATCGCTGTAGATCACAAATCCTCCTAGGCCCGATGGTAGTGTCAAGATCGGTGCTGTGGTCAAGCGCTTCTTCAACTCGTCAAAAGCGGCTTGACACTCCTCCGTCCATACAAACTCCTGATCCTTGCAAGTGAGTTGAGTCATAGGCTCCGCTATTCGAGAGAAATCTTCTACGATCCTTCAGTAATAACCCGTAAGTCCAAGAAAACTTCTCACCTTGAAAGCTGATGTGGGAGCGGGTCATGCCTTGACTGCTGTGATCTTCTTCGGATCTATTGATATGTCTTCTCCAGTAACAATGTGTCCAAAAAATGATACCTCCTTGAGAAAGAATTCACACTTGCTAAGCTTTGCAAAAAGTCGCTCATTCCTCAAGGTCCCCAAAATAATCCGTAGATGCTGCTAATGCTCCTTTTGGCTCTTAGAGTAAATCAGGATATCATCTATGAAGACGACTACAAATTTGTCCAAGTACTGGTGAAAGATCTTGTTCATTAAATTCATGAAGACCGTGGGAGCATTGGTCAAACCAAAGGGCATGACCAAGAACTCGTAGTGTCCATACCTCAATCGAAATGCCGTCTTCGGAATGTCTTCCTTCCGAACCTTCAGTTGATGATAGCCCGATCTTAAGTCAGTCTTGGAGAATACTTTTGCTCCACTTAGTTGATCAAATAGATCGTCTATACGCGGCAAAAGATACTTGTTCTTAACCGTCACTACATTCAAAGCTCTGTAGCCGATGCACATGTGCACTATCCCGTCTTTCTTATGCACAAAAAGAACGGGTGCTCCCCATGGTGATGCACTGGCACGAATAAAGCCTTTCTCCAATAAGTCGTCAATCTGGGTTTTCATCTCTACCAACTCCTTGGGTGCCAGACGATACACTTGAGATGAAATAGGCTTAGAAAACTCAATGTCTCAGTCAGGTGGCTGTCCTGGCAAATTCTCGGGGAATACATCCTCGAACTCAGTGATGACAGGGTGCTGAGGGGTATCCTACATCATCATGTGAGTCCCCAATGTGGGTGCATCACAACTCTCTCCTTCTTTCTTGGTGAACTCGAACTCTGTCGCATTCGATGGTCTAAAGACGATACTGCCCCTATGGCACTCTATAAGAGCAAAATGCTGGCTCAACCAGTCCATTCCGAGAACCACATCGAACGTAGGCATAGGGAATACAAGAAGTCGTGCTCTCATCTCTCTACCATATATCACTACGGGGCAAAGTCTACAAACACAACTAACAGGTACAACTCCTCCTCTAGTGAGGATTCTAATATTCTTAGATAAGGGTGTGATGGGAATGCTGTGTCTAGTGGTAAAACTAGTGGCTATGAATGAATGAATGGCTCCAGTGTCAAACAAAATAATGGCAGGAAATGAAGCAACTAAAACCATACCTGCTATGACCTCTGCCTCTGTCTCTATATCCTTAATAGCAAGTGAGAATGCCTGCCCATAATTATGTCCAGGGCCCTGAGCTCTGGCCCTCTCGAACTTTGCTGACTAGGGTGGTAATGGTGGGCGAGGTGCTCATGCTGCTGGCCGAGGTGCTGGAAGTGCTGGGGCTGTCGGTCTCAGGTTCTGCTGGGCATAAACTAAGGACTGCTGCTCCGGACAATCCTTCACCTTGTGTTGTCCTGACCCGCATCTCAAGCATGATCCAAGTCGAGTTCGACAGTCCTTCATGAGGTGTCCCTGCTTCCCGTAATAGTTACAGGTGGGCTTCTGATAAGGTGTGGGCCTCTGTTGGAACTGTCCTGTGGGCCTCCTGATAGGTCCTCCTGGAGTAGCTCGGGCTGGTGTCACTACTGGTGTATGACGTCTCGATGTTTGCTGCTGCTCCTTACGAAGAGTCTCTTGAGCACGAGCTTCCTCCAAGACAGCTGAATGGGAGACTCGAGACTGTGTAGTCGTATAAGACTTGAGCTCTGGTGCAAGCCTCTGATGAAATCTCCTTGCCTTCTCTAACTCTGTCGGGATCAATCCCGTACCAAATCTACTCAGGCGATTGAACTTTGAGTCATACTCATCGACTGTCATATTTCCTTGCTTCAGATGAAGGAACTGGTCGTAAATACCGTCTCAAACATGGATGGGAAAGAATCTCTCATAGAATATATCATAGAACTGCTTCCAGGTGATCCCAGCGCCTAATCGTCTCTCTTCCGCCTTCCACCAGTGGTGAGCATTATCTTCTAACAGTAGGTCCACTGCTGTCATCCAATCTCAAGCTGGTAACTGGGATGCCTTCAGTAGCTTCTCTGTACTAGTAAGCCATTGTGATACCTCTAGTGGCTTCTCCGTTCCTCTGATGGCCTTGGGGTTCATGTTTGTGAAATTCTTGATAGAGCCTTCATAAGGATGCAAAGCCGGTGCTGGTGCTGGTACTGGAGGTGGTGGGGGAGGTCTAGCCAAGGCTGCCATCATAGTCTATCTCATCAGCTCAGTCTGCTGCCACTGAGCCTGCATCATGGCGTACATAAATTGGGAAGTAGGGCTCCCATCAGTCGGTGGTAGAGGCATCTGAGGTCCCGACTGTGGTAGAAACTGCTGAGGGAATGGTGGTGGTGAAGGTAGTGGTACATTCCCTTCCGAGGGCACAGTAGTGGTCTATCCAGCTTGGCTGACTGTGGGGTACTGCGATCTTTGGGTGCACCATCGTCGATGTCGTAGTAGGCTACGACTGTCCTGGCTGGTATGGTGTCACCGAAGTCATGGGAGGATTCTGTCCCTCCGGGGTATCCTCTTCACCAGATGTGAGGGCTAAGGTAGAAGTGCGTCCGCTTCTAAGATTTATACTGTTGGCACGAGGGAGAATAGGACGATATTAGGAAAGGTTAGATATGAGATAAATCAAATAATCAAGGATGTTTCGAAAAGGTTGGAAGTCAAGGGAATTAGTAGTTCTGGATGAGATATTTCATATTCCTATATGCAGGCTTGTTGGGCACAGTCATGTGACCCAACAATATTTTCTGGACGTGCATGGGCCACCACAAAAACATGTAACGCCCCAGTCCCAAATTACTTAGGACCGATCACGTAGACATGCCAGCTGCACATATACGAAGAATACTCCAATATATGGAGCCCTCGTATATGTACATAAGTTGTAATATAAATCATCACAGGCCAGAATAATATAATCTAATCTAATCTTATCACAGCTCAACACAGAAGATAGTAAAGTCCAGATAATAAAAGTGTATCAAAAGATAACCAGGTGAACATACTCACTCCAAACAGCTATAAAATAGTCTCATAATATTGGAGTCAAACCTCCGCAAAATAGAAAGTAAAGAGATGTAAAAATATCCACTAAAATATCTCAAGAAAATCAATAAGCTAGAAGTCAGCGGGAGATGCCTCGTCATCAATGTAGGATGGATCCAGTACCACTCCGTACTCCTGCGGAAAATCGTCTAATCCTGAAGAGATAACCAGGTCCTCATAGGGACGTAACAAGATACAAGAAAACACCATGACATGTAAACTGTGATATATAATATGAAGAAAAGATGAATGCAAATAGGGTGCCTACCAGTTCTACGATGTTAATGCAGTTAAGAACAAACCTTCAACGCATGGGCACTCTTGTAACTGCATGTTTTCAAAATCAAGGGTAATTTTGTCATTTCTCAGTTTTTTATAATTTTGGTGAATTTTTAAATAATTTAAAACTATTTAAAATATTGATTGGTGATTTTGATGGTTAACTAGTTAAACCCTAGTTTTGCTAAGCCCGGAAACTAACCATGACCATGGGAGCCTAGTCATGTGATTAGAATGTCATATTACTACTTTTTAGCCTAAAGGTATTTTGGTCATTTTGATAATTTAGTGAAATTGTAATTTTGATTAATTAAGTATTGTGCTAATCTTTTAGTTAAGCCTTAACCTAGAAGTTAACCTAACCTAGATTAGTCTTGAGGTTAGAATCAAGGTTAGAACATTCCTACTAAGTGCCAAGGTTAGTAATATCTAGATATTATTATGGTAGGATATTTTCCTTAGGATATTTGTGAAAAAGAAAGTCTAGAACCAATAGGAAGGCTTGGAATTGGGTGGAATGATCTTGGCCACTCATCTATACCTAAACAAACCCTAATTCCCTTAGATGACCAGCCATCAAGTGCCCCCCTTCCTATAAAGGATCCTTAAGAAGGCCTTTGCCTCTTTTTACAATTTTTTGAAACCCTACTTTGTTCTTCCCTTATCTCCTCTCATAATATCCAAATTGAGCCCAAATTGAGTCAAATCAATTGCATCATCATCCCCTATAGTAGAGGAGACTTGTGGAGGCTTGCTAGCAAGGTTGGAGGACGTTTGAACCGTAGCAAATTAAGGAAGACGTCGAGTAGAGGCTCTTTTCATTGAGGTTTCACCCTCAATAGGTAAAACCCTACAAACACCTATAAATTTCTAATTTCTTTCCATAGATGCATCCATTTAGGGTTCCCCTAGGTGTACCCAAGTTTGGTAGGAATTCGTGTCCATTTTGTGTCCGTATCGGACACGTATCGGTGTAATTAATTGGTTGTTTGATGAAATGCTTGAATGGAATAAATTTTACAAATTTCGAAAACTAATTACATAGTAGTGTAGCCGTATAGGTAGGGATTTATAATCTCCAACTCTGAACACGAGGACACTTGTGTCCGTGTCCAAAATAGGGTCGGACTCGCAGCACGAGATACCGTACGGGCTCGTGCGGCTGCCCTGCTGCTCGATACTGATTGCGGACACGACACGCAATATCTTGACACGAAACTTTAAGGGAAGGTCGGGGACATGACTGACACTGTGCTCATAAAATTTGGGGTGGTGTCGTGTCGTGTCGAGGGAGAAAACACGAGTGCACTGATTCTATACTACACTGTTACACGTGCACAGGGCTCACTGACACGGGGTTCGTGTCGCTTCTGGACACGTTGTGGTCGTGTGTCAGGGTGTCAGACACGAAGTCCTATACCTGGCGAACCCGTAGGCACGACCACGAGGTGTCTCGTGTCGTGTGTCGTGTCCTAGCCCGACTCGCACACGTGCACGAGGCTGCCTGCACGTTTAGTGTCTGTGTGCGTGTTCTCTCTGTTAGGACACGTTCGTGTCCAGTTATTGGACACGAAGTTGACCCCCATGACACGTACTATGTGTACTTATTGACTGCACATGTTAATTAGTAGGATTCATAGGTTTTTCAAAACGAATTTAAGGTCGAACCCTATTTACTGATGCCTTTACTGATACGTGCTGATGCATGTTTGAACCGTTTTCGAAAATGATTTCAAAAGTTGGATTCAAATTCTAGTTTTCAAATGAGTTTACTTAATACCTGTGTTGTGGATGTTGTGAATTGTTAGGTTTTCAAACCGAAAAGGGTTTAATTATTTATTTTGCTGATACATGTTAAATGTTTGTTTCCAAATTGATTTCATGACTTGTTTTGGGTTTCGAATTGGGGTTGTGTTCCTGGTAGGGCTGTGTTTGACACATTCTCTGATACTTTGGGTTTTGGGTTAGATTAGTGAGGTTGATGTTGGTTCAGTTGGGACTTTGGTATCAGTGATTCAGACCTCCATATACCTTCACTTATTCAGTCTTTGAATTTGTTCAACCTTATCCAATTATGTATAAGCCATAACCATGTATCAGTTGTGAGAAGGGGATACTTGAGATTTAGTTAGGTTTGTGTTGATGAGAGTTGACTGGATATGTTAGTTCGGGTTTATTGAGATTGAGATGGGTTTAGAGATCAGTTGGGAGAGTGGTTTGATTAGGTTTTGAGTTTTGGGTATTGGCTTAGTTGAGGGAATTGGTATATATGTTAAGGGGTTGAGGGAAGGATTAGAGTAGAGCAGGTGCAGCAAGCATTGGCTTGTTTGCCTTGCCTTAGCAACAAGTGCAGCTGTAAGCCTTGCTACAGGGGATAGCAGCTAGCAGTAGGCTTAGTAGGACAGCAGCAGAGGTAGCAAGTTGCAGTGCAGCTTGCTAAATAGCATATGCTGCAGTGGAAGTAGGAGCACATGCAACAACAGCATAATATGAAGAAAAGGGGCTAGGTTTTGGTTGATGAATGAAAGAGTATATGATGTATGTATATTATATATATAAGTTGTGGGAGAGTGAGAATGAAGGAAATGAAATGAGGTTTAGAAGTGAAGGTAAGGCAGCAGTAGCATTGGGCAAGGACAGTGTGTGTTGTTTAGGATGTGTTAGAGTGGGTAAATGGTTAGAATGAGAGGAACATGTGTTATAGTGAACATGGGTTTTAGGCATGACTAGTTTGAGGCTAAGTTTGAGGTTCTGCTATGCCTTATACAGTTTAGGTATATATCTCTTGGCTAGTCTGTATATATGTTATTGATATAGTATATAGGGTATCCCAAGTTGTGTAGGAAAGGGGATTTGGAGTTAGTAGGGCCTAAATAAGAGTTTAATATGTATGTAATATAATGGGGGTATATTGTTAGACACAAGAGATTTGCTTAGATAGAGTTGACCTAGACTTTGACCATAATCTGGTATTAACCCATGACTATAAAAGTTGACCAAATCCTAGACAGTTGACCAGTTTGACCAAGTTGACCTAGATGTTGACTTGGTTTGACCCAGAGTTGACCAAGTTTGACTTTGACCTAGATTGACCTAGAAATTATGTAGATTGCATCGAAAACTTCATCTATCTTATTTTAAAAACATTATAACATGTACTGCTCTATTTAGGACATTGTGACTCTGGTGCAGACATCTGATATTATACTACTCTTTTCAGAGTGTCAGGCGAGTACATTCTCTGATAATATTTTTGTTTTATGATATCGTCTTTGTTTCTAGTATTTAGTGTAGATATCCTTGTTCTCTTGACACATTGTTCACACGGATTGGTATTTATCTGGATCCTGTCATAAGATGTTATTCCTCTTATATATGGTATGCCTTGTGCAAGACTTCCTTGTTTTTCTTGTTCATTGTATAGACACGATTCCTATGAAGGAGCGCTACTTCCCAGAGAATGCGTGTCATGACGTGTCATGACTGGATCCACTATATTAGTCAGGGATGGGGGTGTTAGCGTAGATATGTGATCAATACCCCACAGTATCATATTGTATCATCATTGTATCACCATTGTATCCTCACTGTATAGTGTTAATCATACACTCACGTATGATTAGCCAGGCCAAACATTGTATCAAGTTCTAAGCCGATAACATGTTGAAACTAGTGCTAAACTCACATAGATAGCAGTTCCAAATTTCGTACATGTTATACATTGTTCTCTTGTCTTATCTTATTACAGTTTTGATATACTCTGCCAGGATGCATGTACGTTCTACTTTACCTAGTATACTCTCTATCTACTACTATATTTTTAATATTGTATAACTAGAATTGTTGTTTGAGATTTTGTACTCGTTCCCGCCTGACTGGACCTGTTGAAAATATTATATTGTCATTGCTTGTCCTCCGTTCGGAGTTGACCATTCTCGACAGGTCTTGATATTATGACAATTGATAGATGGTAGACCTAGACAGCGTTCTACGCCGTTTTTGCGGCGTAGGCTGGGACGCTGTTACGCACTCGTACCCCTACCTCGGGTGCGGGTCGTGACAACTCTGGCTGCAGAAACTCGGGTATGATCCCACCAGGATACCAGGGACCTCAAAGCATAACATTCCTCGAATGTCAGAGGCCAGCAGGATCAGGAATAGGAAAGTGCATACGTGGCCCATACGTTAAGGAACTATTCTCTCCACCCAGTGCCTAGTAGGGTCACATCCATGACTCATAAAACCTCTAGTAACTGCCAAGCCCACTAGCATGTAATTCTATTGGCAGTTACTCGTAACCGTCACACGCCTCATACGTATCGGTGGCCAGCCGACTACGCGAGCACGTGTCCTACATGGGACTCACAACACGTGGTAAAGCAAATGTCAAGGCCATATGAGATATACCAAATACCTCATCAATAATGGGTGGTCACTAGACTAAGTTAATGCAAAAGAATTAACTAAAAGCAAGACAACGACCGATAGAGTCGCTTGCACCCAAGTATGGTTTGGACGCACAGTTTTATAATAACATCGAAAAAGAAATGTTGAAAATAACAACTGAAAATAAGAATATATAAATCACAGAGTAAGGTGGCAAGGTATCTTGCCTGGTGGTACGAAGGTGGCAAGTCCAAGAATCACAATATCAGCAAAGAATGTCACAATCTCCAAACAACTCTGGATGGTGAAAAAAACATCAAGAACGTACTCGGAATAAGTGAAAAACCTAGGAAATGCCTGTCCAAAAGTCAAATTCTAGAACAGGGGTAAAATCGTAATTTCGGATCAAAACGATGTCCGCCGTTGGATCCGTTTTGCACCAAAATACGTGCCAATGTCTATGGTCTCTAAATTCGTCAAACTATATGTCTACAAATTCGGTTTGAGGAGAAGAACCCAACGGTATGTCCAATTTTGGATTCCGATGAGCCGTGCACAAAATCACCCATTGGATTAGGTTGCGGGCCCGCCAAATTTGGTGCTCGGATCAACCTTCTCAGATTCGGACCAAACTTGGCATACAGGACCAGAAAATCGATACGGTCCTAATGGCGCAAGTTTTGTGTCGATCCGACGAACGTGCACGAAGTTATGGTCAAGTTTGCAAAATGTCGATACGGGGGTATCTTGATGGATACACACTGATTTCGTCGCGCACGCGCAACGAAATCAAGTTCCGTCAGTTCCCACACGTCAGCAATATCCATATGCGCCTTTCGATGCGTATAGTGCACGACCACGTCGCCCGATTTGTCGGGGCGCACGCCGTATCGGGAAGTTTTCTAAGTTTTTAGTTTTCAAAAATCAGTTTTCCTAAGTTTTCAATGACAGATAACTTCCTGAATAATAGAGGAAAATTAATTCTACAAGAAGGGTATTACTCTCTTATATGTTGTCTAAAGGTTTGTTTAAGTCGATTTCTAAGTTTCTTATTGGTTCGACCAAGGTTAGCCTTCTAATTAGGGTGTTTGAACAGCCCTTACTGTTCGGGTTCGAACAGTTTTTTGCTCATTTTGGAGCCGAGTTCTTGGTCAATCTAACCAGTTAGTATTAAATCTCTTTGAAGGGGTTTAAAGAGGATCATATGGGGTTTCTAGAAAATTTTACAAAAACAAAAGCAATTTATAATGGACAAAGAAATTGAAGGGGGAAGTCGGGTACCTGGCTATGTTCTTCGGAACAGTGGGTCTGTTTCGGGGCGGTTGGGTTGGCCGTGCCGGCGTTTCTCCGACTATCTGGCGGTCGTGCAGGCGACGATCTGGGTCGCCTAGGTCGGGGATGGCTCACGGAAGTTAGGGTTCTGCTGAGTGATTTTGCGAATATATAGAAGAGTACCCGATTTATATTTGGTTTCCTTCTCGGGTTTAAACTAGGATGTTAGGATCATTCCAATAGAGATTAATCTTAGGATTATACTGAATTTAATTCAAAATTTTCCTATCTAGATTTTATGAAGGTTTAACTCTTCAATCCTTGTTTCCCTTATACGTGAAACAAAGAAGGGGGGTTTCAGAAAAACAGTAGATTGGGGCTCGGGTCTTTGGAGTTACTGTTCACGGGAACAGTAACTCCAAGGCTACTGTTGCCTTCTTCTTCTTTTTTTTTTACAAGGTATACTTATTTATATGTATATATATACTCATATATAAAAGTATGTATATATACACAATTTTATGTATATATACACAATTTTATGTATACACAATTTTACCGTTGGGAACGGTGGAGCACCCCGACGCAGTGGCGCGGGTTCGAGCCCCCTTGGAGGCATGCCTCCAAGCACCATTAAGAAGTGGACACCCTCAAAAAAAAAAATAATTACCAACAAAATTATATAAAAATCATAAAATTTTCTAAACTCAATATACTCAATTAGCATATTACCACCAAATTTTTGAAAGCAATGTATCATATATATATATATATATATATATATATATATATATATATATATATATCACTCTCTTTTTTATATGTACACCTATATATCACTCTTTCCATCTACTCCCATATATAAAATTTTCTTATACATATAAAATACTATAATTCTAAAATTAATTAAATTCATATAAAATATAGGAGGATTACACTATGGCTCATGAGACACGATGCGTACTTCACAAGAATGAATAGACCCTTGTATGCTTGAATCAATAGATATGAAATGTTGGCTTTTTGAAATGGTTTTCAAAAGATATAATTTGACTCTGATCTGCATGAAATAAACATAGGTAAAAGTAGCAAGATCACATCACAAGAAATATTTTTCCACTAAATGAATTACTGATCGTTTCAGACGATGTAGCCTTTGTTCACAATCACCAATATGTTGATATACTAATCCACCATTAGTCTGCACGCAGGTGCAAGATGCACTGAGATGGATAGTCCGAAGCGATAGCCCGAGCCTCATCCTCAGGAGCCAGAAATCAGAAGAGATGCCAAGAGATGGACATCTGTTGTAAAGAGTTAGTTTTGTATATAAAGGGATGTAATGTATAGAACAGGATCATTGTATTTCTGTAAAGTTTCTGATTGTGTGTAAGCCAAGTATGACATTATATCAGAGAGAAATGAGAGCTTGTAACATGTTCAAATATATCAATAAAGAGAATTGTTTCTTGTTATCATTGTGTTCCAATTCATATTCTGCAATATGTTCGCTGCTGCTTCAAATATCTGCATTATGTTCTGCTGCGTTATTGTCTATTTTGTCTAAGTTGTCATTGTACAAGTCTTGGCCTTGTGCAAGCGTAACTTAGGCTTGTATGGCATCTCATCCAAGTGAGGAGGAACGGTCTCACAAAGTCCGAAGCGAGGACGAAAGGATTATGCGGGATCGGGGCGTGACAGAATAGTATCAGAGCAACACGATCCTCTGGCCAAATTGTTGATTCGAATGAATTCGAAGATGTTCTCCTGGTCGAAATTCCTTGTCTACTTGATATCATCGATGAGATGAACGTTCCATAAAATAAGTTCGTAAATATTTTATGATGCCGGCATGAGTTTTGTCGATTTGGTTGATTGAGATTGAGATATTTATTGAACATGAGTTTTGACATGATCTGGACTGAGATTTTTATGGATTGATGACGACGAAGGATGAGGACTATCGCTGCTATGGATATCATAAGTTTCTCTTTAAGTTTCGAGGACGAAACTTTTTTCGGTAGGTAATTATGTAGTGCCCCGCTCCACGAAGACACTAGATAAACAAAGAGATCGGATTGCTGGCTCTATAACAAAAGACGATTGATCTGGGCGAGTGGACGAAGACTCATTTTCTGATTCGCCTATGCCTAATAAGAATCTGAGTTCTTGAATGAATGTTTTTGCTAATAACAAGATGGTAACCATTGAGATTGCTAATACAACGAATCAGTATGTTGTTAAGAGAATTCACATGTTGCTATGCTAAAAACAAGAAAATAGATAATCTGCATGCTAGGAAGTAAGACTGTTGCCTGTTAATAAGAAATGAACTGTTTCCATGCTAAAGTTAGATGTTGCTTCAATTGATAAGCATTGTCATGTTTAATAAGAAGAGAACTCTTTTGCCCTGAACTGTATGCTATCGATAATGGAAATATATGTTTAAAAATATCAAGATGTTACCATGTTGCATAAGTAGATATGTACACTATGTTCCTTATCGCCTGCTGGAATGATTGAATCGTATGGGATTATCGAATCGTACAGAATGATCGAATCGTATAGAAAGCACTTGGTGCTTGAAAGAATGGATATGGAACAAAGAATAGATAAAAATGTCTGCTTTTCGATAAACAGTAGCATCGTAGAAAATTTATATGATAGATTACATTCATGCATAGGTCTGGACAACTTGTGCACAAGGTATAGTCTCTCGATCGGTTCCTTGGGCGCTTGGAATCGATCGGCCATGGAGGGATTGGGCGCCCTGAGGTAAAAGAGACCTCGCGATTAGGGGGTGTTATGTCTATTAGTGAGATGGGCCAGAGTGTCTCAACTGCTAATCACGGGGAATGAGGGCTTGTATCCTGTTCAAAGATATCAATAAAGAGAATTGTTTCTTGTTATCATTGTGTTCCAATTCATATTCTGCAATATGTTCGCTGCTGCTTCAAATATCTACATTATATTCCGCTGTATTATTGTCTATCTTGTCTAAATTGTCATTGTACAGGTCTTAGCCTTGTGCAAGCGCAACTTAGGTTTGCATGGCATCTCGCCCAAGCGAGGACGAACGGTCTCACAGAGTCTGAAGCAAGGACAAAAGGACTCTTTGGGTTCGGGGCGTGACAGTGGTGGCCCATGGAGTGTACAAACGTCGACCAGGATTTCCTACTCTACCAGAGTGGCCAGCCAACATCACTCATCCCGAGCTGTGGGCCGATGGAGCGATGTAAGTATATAATTGTTAGTATATACATTTATTCATACTTTTTTTTATTTTTAACGGTACATTTTTTACTTATTACATGTTCTTTCCGCTCTAGGCTGGTAGAGATTTGGGCGACTTGATGCGTCGTCAGTTCCATGTTCCCTATCTGAACTTCGAAGACATCCCACTTGATAGACGATTTATTTGGCTAGATATGCTTGGGGTATGCCTAAATAATATCATTTTTGTTTACAATATTTCTTAAATATTTGTTCATTTGTTTTAATTTTTTCTTATTTGCAAAAGTTGTACTGGTGGCCGGAGCACAGAGATCAGACGATCCGAAAGTGCTACAAGTCTGTCGCCAGTAAAAGGTTAAGGAATATGATGAACGACTAGAAGGCATTGGCTACACTCCCTAGAGATCATCACAAGGAGTGGTTGAAAGAGAAATTTTGGTAGAAGCTGAAGAAGAAGATGGACACTGTCATGACCCGCACCCGAATATTTGGACACGAGTTCGTGGGCCACGCCCAGCCTATGCCGCATTATCGATGGTAGAGCACTGTCAAGTATCCAGTAAAATATCTCAACAGTTCTATGATCCACTAAAACAACAAGTACTCAAATCACATACAGCTAAGGAAGATATGAGAGAAAGACAACAATAGAATCTATAAAATGATCATACATATCACAAAATGTATTGGAGACATATCCGATGAACAAGATATAAATCTAGATAAAGAATATGGCCTAGAGCTCTCCAGAGGTCAACTCACAATCAAAGGCACATCGAAATCGGTCATCATGAAGTCCTGGGGTGTGGAGCATAACTTTACCTAAAAAATAGTTATTTAGTCAGGATTGGAGTGAAGTACATTTCCAACAACAGTTCCAGTAAATGATATGGACTATGTAACAGTAAATAGAGAGAATATACAAGAATAAGTAGAGTGTACATGAAAGTAGTATGACATGATGAAACTATAAACAAGAGCAAGAACGAGTAAAACATGTTATATCATGTACAAGAGTCAAGAATCCATACTATCTATGTGAGTGAGTACTAGTTTCAACATGTGATCGGCTTAGGAACTTGTACAAGATTTTATGGCCTGGTTAATCATACGTGTGGTGTATGATTATCACTCATAAGAAAGAATACATGCACAAGGAGGGTATTAACCACATATCTACACTAATACTCCTTCGCCTCCGACTGGTATAGTGGATTCAACCATGGTACGTTATGACACGGGATACTCTGAGAAGGTCGCGAGCCTTCTCATGAATCAGTGTCTATACAATGCACAAGAACAATCTTGGGGCTTACACAACCAATACATACGAGAATAACATCTCATGACGGGATTCGAAAATACCAATCCGTGTAACCAATGTGTTAAAAAATTAAGGATATCTACACTAAATATACGAAACATAGAAAATAGTATAAACGGAAAATTATCAGAGAATGTACTCTCAATTTAGCTGGAGTCGACACGAGCGACATGGAATAGATACGATTCTATGCTCCACAAGGTGGTCTCCAAATGACGACACAGACAGTTCCATTGAGTCCAGAATAGTCAAATAGCCTAGTTTGGTATATAGAAGTCCAAAATCAGATTTCGGCACGATAATCGAATCAAGAAATAGAAAACGACTATAATAGTCGCGATTTATGATTTTTAAGGGAAAGCGTAACTAAAAACGTATAACTATTTGAAAATCATTTATAATATTATATATATATATATATATATATATATATATATATATATATATATATATATATATACGCCGTATATAGAAAATATGTATATATCCAAAATCCCAAGTAAATAAATCCCACAAATTTGTTAGTCAAAATAATAATTAAATAATTAAAAATATACACACATACCCGTACTCATATATATATACATTTCTTAAATATATACATATTTATACATATTTTATACATATACCTTCATATACTAAATAAAATAATATAGTATATATATATATATATATATATATATATATATATATATACTTATACTATTTTTCCAACACAACGGTTAACAAATACTACTACTACTAATAACAATAATTATAATAACTATAAATTCATAATCACTGTCATTAACATTAATGGTAGTAATTTAAAACCCTAATTAACCTAATAAAGGTAGTAAAAGGGGCTCCTGCTTATTCAATTTTCCTAAATCCACAAAAGAATACGAAGAGGGAGAGATGGGGAGACGACTGCTCACCGTCGGGTCTCGTCGGCAGGCGCCAGCGCAATGGGTCGGCGACGGGCAGATGGCTGCTGGTGGCCCGGTGAGGTCGACTGCAACAAATTGCACTTTTAGCAACATATTTTAGCGACATAAGGTCTTTTATGTCTCTAAAAGCTATTCTTTTACATGTATTGGCGACATGAGTTCTAGTATGTCATAGAATCCATATAAATTTCACTAGAAGAAACGAAATATTAGTCCCGCCAAAAGTCCTCTACATAGCATTCATATGTCGCAGAAAGACACTATATTTTCTGCGACATTGTACATGTCGCAGAAAGATATTATATGTTTGGCGACATGAATGATACGTGTCGTAGAAAGAATTATATGTCCGACGACATGAACTTATGTAGAAAAATACATTGAGTTCTATTAAAATGAGGGAGAGGCTATCCGCACCCCATCAGCTACTGAGCACACCCCATTTTTTAAAAAAAATTCAAATTCCTATTCTACCCTCCCCCTCCCCCTGCTCCCTCCCCTCCCCCCTGCTCCGCCGACCCCTCCCCCTCCTCCTCCTCCTCCTCCCCCGCCTCCTCTTCCTCCCCCGACCCTCCTCCTCCCTCCTCCTCCGACCCTCTGACCCCGACCTCCAACCTAGGAGGAGGAGGGTCGGGGGAGGAGGAGGAGGGTCGGGGGAGGAGGAGGGGTCGGGGTCGGCGGAGCGGGGGAGGGGGAGGGGGAGGGGGGGGGGAGGGAAAGAGGAGAATAGGAATTTAAATTTTTTTTAAATAAAGTGTGCTCAGTAGGTGATGGAATGGAAATAGCCGCACCCTTAAAATAATAAAAAAAGAAAGCATATAAGCAACTTCTAATAATCATTACTTTGAAACCCCCCTCCCCCTGAATTTTTTTTCCCTTGCCTCCTCTCATTCCTCCCCAAAATTCAAACTCACCTCATCCTCCTCTTTCTCCTTCTCTCCTCCAGAGAGTGAGTAGAGAAAGAAGCTCACACCATCCCTATTCTTCTCTCTCCGCCGACCACTCACATTTCCCACTCTCTCTCTCTCTCTCTCTCTCTCTCTCTCTCTCTCTCTCTCTCTATTTCTCTAGTATTTTTTTAGGGTTCCGGCTGGGGTCCGATCATGGCGGCGAGGCCACGCTACGCTCCGGAGGATCCGACCCTCCCGGAGTCGTAGAGGGCCCTGGTGGACGAAAGCACTAGCAATATCTACTTCTAGAACCCCCTATCGGAGCTTTATTGTCGCGGAGATGGCCTTGCTGCAAGAAAAGGTGCTCGAGGAGTAGGAGAAGAGGGAACGGAAGGTTCACAAAGTGAGCAACGGTGGCCGTAGTGGCAGCGGTGGCCGTAGTGGCAGCGGCGATAGCGAAGGTGGGGCGCTGATGAAGAAGATTTGTAGGGTGGAAAATACGATGAGGAATTTTTCGGAGATGCTGGTGAAGAAGAGGAGGGATGGGAGGGTGGAGGAGGTGAGGGACGGGATGAAGAGGGGGCTTTAGATCGCCGAGAGGCAGGTCATGGAGCTCTTCTGTCATATCAATCGGTACCAGACCGAGGGGCTTGAATCCTGCACGACTCATATGTTTCTGTCATGTCCGATGTGTATCGGACACGGACAGGGGGCACTGGTCTCCGGAGTATGCGTGCTTCCTAGGGATGGTTCTTCTAGGGAAGGTATAACTGCTCTCTTTTTTCTCTACTTGAGTACCGTAAGTAGTACTGTAGAAAATGAATAATGGATGATTTTATTGATGGGCTACTACTTGCTACTTATAGAGGTTCCAACCCCTCTTCATACTACATATTCCAATGTGGGACTAAAGTCCCTTATTGGTTCTCAACACTCCCCCTCAAGATGGGCGATAGATATTAATCATCCCCATCTTGTTACATAGCTTTGACAGACGCAATAAACTAAGACCTTTAGTCAGACAGTCTGCAACTTGTTCTTCTGAGCGAACATGGTCAATCTTCAGTATCCCTTGTTCCAGCTTCTCCTTGATGAAGAATCGATCGATCTCGATGTGCTTTGTTCTGTCGTGCTGAACTGGATTGTTGGTTATATTTATTGCAGCTTGATTATCGCTCAGAAGATGTAACGGTGCTCCCTTATCCAGCTTCAACTCTGTCAGCAGTGCTTTCACCCACAGTAACTCTGACACTCCCAGAGCCATTGCTTTGTATTTTGCTTCAGCTGACGACCGTGCTACCACTGACTGTTTTTTGCTTCTCCATGAGACCAGATTTCCTCCTTGATGAAGAATCGATCGATCTCGATGTGCTTTGTTCTGTCGTGCTGAACTGGATTGTTGGTTATACTTATTGCAGCTTGACTATCGCTCAGAAGATGTAACGATGCTCCCTTATCCAGCTTCAACTCTGTCAGCAGTGCTTTCACCTACAGTAACTCTGACACTCCCAGAGCCATTACTTTGTATTCTGCTTCAGCTGACGACCGTGCTACCACTGACTGTTTCTTGCTTCTCCATGAGATCAAATTTCCTCCTACAAAGACACAGTACCCCATGGTAGACCTTCTGTCGTCTATGCAACTCGCCCAGTCTTCATCGCAGTATCCCTCAACTTCTATATGTCCATTCTTCTTGAACCATAGCCATTTTCCTGGCGTCCCTTTCAGATATCTCAAGATCTGAAACACTGCTTCCATATGACCCATTCTTGGATCATGCATGTAGCGACTCACTACACTCACCGCAAATGAGATATCAGGGCGAGTGTGCCCCAGATAAATCAATCTCCCTACAAGTCTTTGATACCTTTCACGATCAACTGGCTCTCCTGCTTCTGCTTCCAACTTGCACTTCTGGTCAATTGGAGTGACTGCTGCTTTGCATCCCAGTCTCCTTTAGCAGATCTAGTGCGTATTTTCTTTATGAGAGAACAATTCCTTGTTCGTCGTCACACACCTCGATACACAGAAAGTACCTCATCGCTCCTAAATCTTTCACCTCAAACTCCTTCACGAGTTTTGATTTCAGCTTAGTGATCTCGACCTCATCATCACCTGTGATTACTATATCATCCACATATACAGCAAGTATAGTAATATGGCCTCTTGCATGCTGAAGAAAGACTGTATGATCTGCATTTGTTTGATGGTATCCCATGCCAGTAACAGCCTTTCTGAATCTGTCGAACCAGGATCGAGGAGATTGCTTGAGCCAATATAGCGACTTTTTTAGTTTACACACTTTTCTATTCGACGTCCCTCCGTCTGATTCTGTCGCGTAGCATCCTGGCTGGAGCTCTATGTACACTTCTTCTTGCAGATCCCCGTGGAAAAAGGTATTCTTCACATCTAATTGCTATAGCTTCCACCCATAGTTTGCTGCAATGGAGACCAGAGTTCTTACCGTACTCATTTTGCTACTGGGGCAAACGTCTCATCATAGTCGATGCCATATAATTGTGTGTATCCCTTCGCAACCAACCTCGCTTTGTACCGCTCTACTTTTCCTTCTGGCGTCTCCTTCACTGTGTACACCTATTTGCATTCCACAGTTTTCTTCCCTTTGGGTAATAGAACCAGCTCCCATGTCTTATTTTTCTCTAGTGCCCCAAGTTCTTCCATCATTGCAGCTTTCCATCTTGGATCTTTCTTTACTTCCTGCCAACACTTAGGCAAAGAAGTAGAGTCTAACGATGCAATGAAGGCTCGATAATTCGAAGAAATGTTAGAATAAGACAAGAAATTGGCAATATCATGTTTATAACCATTATAACGACTAGGAGCCTTACCCGCATTGATGCGAGAAGATCTCCTTAAGGGAGCAATAGGTGGTGGAGAGATCATAACATCCAAGTCAGAGAGATCCGCATCAGAATCAGAGTGATTCAGTGTGGGGGCAACATCTTCAAGAGTTGGGGCAGGAGTAGACGAGGGACTTGGTATAGTAGGCAATGGGCACGACACACTGTAGACTTGGAGCTCCTTTTCCCTTCTCTCCCCCTGCGTAACATATGTATCTTCTTCTTCATTCTCCGTATCAGAGTCACTGCTATCTCCCCCTTTCGTCCAATTTTTCACGACCAGGTACTGGACCGGTCCGACTACCACGTTTGGACTTATTATCTTCCCCTCACGTCTAACACCCTCTGTGTTAGGTGTGTCACCAAACGCTGAACCTGCATCCGAACCATAGTATGGTTCCAGTTCTCTGAATGTAACATCCATGCTAACAAACATCTTCCGCTCAACTGGGCTCCAACATGTGTATCCCTTCTGAGTCACTGTGTATCCGACAAATACACACTTAACCGCTCTAGGATCCAGTTTGCCAACTCTTGGCCTATTATCTTGGACAAAACACACACACCCAAAGTGTATGTATTTGCACCAGTAAGCATCTCCAACGGTGTCTTCCAGTCCAATACCTGAGAAGGCATTCTGTTGATGAGATAAGAGGCCGTCAATACAGTCTGCCCCCATAAGTGTTTCGGGACATTCATAGCTAACATCATCGTCCGTACGACCTCCAGCAGGTGTCTGTTCTTCCATTCGGCCACACCATTTTGTGCCGGTGTATAGGCACATAAAGTTTAATATAGTATTCCATGAGTAGATAAATACTCAGCAACCCTCTTATTAGTATACTCCGTTCTATTGTCAGACCGGAAACACTTAATTTTAACGTTATATTGTTTCCACCCGGCGATAAAAATCCTGAAAAGCCTCAAGGACGTCACTTTTATTCTTCATAAGGTAGACCCAGGTCACGCGGATATAACAGTCAATAAAAGTGACGAACCATCTAAAACCGTTAATACTGGTTGTAGGACAAGGGCCCCATACGTCCGAATGCATCATATCAAATGCAGCGGAACTTCTATTCCCTGAGCTCACATACGAGCTCCTGGTATTTTTTCCCAACTCACATGCATTACAAAATAACTTATCTTTATTAGCCCTTTGATATAAGGACAGATACATTCGACTAATAACTTTAAAGGAAGAATGTCCGACACGCTGGTGGTGGAGTAGTAATTCGTCTTCTACACTGCGACGTGAAACGTCCAGTTGTGCGTCTGCTACTAGAGATGCCAATACTTCGTCCAGTCCAGTCCTGTCCAAGTACTACAGTCCCTTATGCCATGTGCCAATCCCTAGTCGTCGTCCTGTCCCCTTCTCCTAAAAAGTTACCGTAGAAATGTCAAAGGAAACAGTACAGTTTAGGTTAAGGATAATGACACTAATAGATATAAGATTGACAGGAAAAGATGGAGCATGTAAGACATTGGTGAGAGTGAGGGAAGGGGTGCATGCGAAAGTGCCTTTACCCATTACAGGTCTGGAGGTACCATCAGCAGTCTGAATGTTCTCTGGCGTCGGTAGGTGAGTATAGTCCTGGAACTCACCGCGGGACCCCGTGACATGGCGAGATGTCCTAGAGTCCATAATCCAACCTGGCTGATGGACAGATGCAAGAGCACGCACAGGTATACCTGTGCTGGATTGCGCAAAGCAAGTGATGTGATCCCCTGAGATAGATGTCACCCCAGGAGTAACTTGACTGTCGTCCGAACCCAGCTTCGTGCCTCATAACCTCGCGATGAACTCCCTCTCAAGAGGGGTTATTTCAGCCAATTGATTGTCTCCCCCTTCTTCCACCAGATTTGTTTTGTGTCCTCCAAAATAATTTCTCCTTCGACCAGCATATCCGCCTCTACCACCATGTCGTCCTCCACATCCCCGTCCGCGATCATTTGACTGACCTCGCAGGGGTTTTGAACAAAATCTGATGTAATGTCCCGAGTCACCACAGTTGTGGCAAACACCGCCCGCAGAGGAAGGCTGATTAAAGGCGGCAATGACAGACTTTTCAACAACAGCTTGCTCCCCCTGGAAGTAGCCCTTGTTGGGCATCAACTTCAATCGAGCTTCTTCTTGTGCCATGGCAGCTATGGCTTCTTCTAAGGTTGGAAGCGTGGGTTGTGCGAGTAGTACATTCCTTCTCTGCTCAAACACAGGGTTGAGCCCATTCAAGAACTTCATCATCCGTTGCCGCGAAATATACGCCAGGAACGTCTGAAAATGCTTCGCAAACGTCGGTTCGACTTGTGCATCTTCTATCCCAAGATGATCATAGTGATCCAGATCAGACCAGTACTTCTTCAACAGGGCTGCGTACTCAGAGATGGTACGTTCGTCTTGGGCCACCCTATCGAGTTTATTCTGTAGTTGGAAGACCCGCATAGGGTTGTCCGAGCATGAGTACATATCCTTCAAAGTCTGCCATATATCAGCAGCACCTTCCATTGCCTCTACATTGCCCGACACCTGGTCAGTCAACGAGGCTGTCAACCACCCAGCCATTACGTTGTTGACAATCTCCCAAATAGCAAACTCCTTTGAGGAGGGATCAACGGGCGCCTTAGTTTGGCCATTGACATAGCCAACCAAGCCACGTCCCTTCAATGTCCGCATCGCCTGCCGAGACCATTTCAAGTAGTTGGACGTTCCTTCTAACTTCGTCTCCAGCTTTTTCAATTTCTCCATTTTGTAGGATGACGAATCCACATCAGTATGGGTCACACTAGGGGTCGTCTCGGTCAATCTCTTCGACAAGATATCATCAACCAAGGCCTTCATCTCTTGTGTTGTCAGTTTTCCAGCGATCGAATCCATGGCCTCTTCAACTGTATCTCTAGTCTTCGTCTTCGTCGTCGGCTGCTAACTGCTAGTCGTCGTCTTCGTCGGCATCTACTCTACGAATGCGCTACAAACGTGGCCAACACCGGCACGCGCATGTAAAGTGAACACGTCAGGACACAGGAGAAAACACGATCATTCTTCGTGTAGATCCCGATGTGAAGATCGGGGAAGAAAAAACAAATAAAGCATTTGTTCATTCCAGACGGTGTAATCTAGGAACGTAGGGGGGGCAAATAAAGTATTTGATATCCCTCTGTCTTCGAAATACACCGTTTTTTTTACAAAAAAAAAAAAAACTACATGTGAAGAACCGGGGGGGGGGGGGGGGGGGGGCGCCGCTGGAGCCGGGGGGGCGCCGCTGGAGCCGGGTGAGGAAATTTTTTTTTTTTTGGGGTAGAGGTAGATGGTTATGGCTCTGATACCATGTAGAAAATGAATAATGGATGATTTTATTGATGGGCTACTACTTGCTACTTATAGAGGTTCCAACTCCTCTTCATACTACATATTCCAATGTGGGACTAAAGTCCCTTATTGGTTCTCAACAAGTACATTAGGCTATGTAGAGATAGAAGTGTTTGTTTGATGTTTGTTTGTCATATGTTGTGCTTTTGTTTTTCATGTAAAATTTTTCTTAGCACGGTTGCTTCTTCTTGATTTTCTTTTCTTTGGCTGAATATAATGTGAGTAATGCATTAGAGTTTGGTAATGACTGCTACTCTTTTGTTATTCAGCGTGAATATCGATCGAACATAGATACGAATGAGGATATAGTACGAATACGGAATACACATTTTCAAATAGGTACAATATAGCCATCTATATTGTTGTGATATCTTAGTAACTTAATCCACTTTGGTACAAATTATCAACTGAGAATTTGATATCTAATTTTAAGCCATATGCTTGATGTATTCTTGAGAGAGGTTGTAAAAACACATTGAATCATGTTCATTTTTATAAGCTTAGATAAAAAAAAAAGTAAGAGCTTAATTGTTTGATTCTCCTAGAGAGATGATGTAAAGATACATTGAATGTTAATTCGTTTCTATGATGTTGTGGTGTTCTGTTTATTGGGGTAAGGAATTGCATAATGTTGTTTTCTTTTATTTTGTTATCCGTATATTGTTGCACTGCTTATATTAGTTCATGGTTTTGAGTGTTGATCTATATGCTCTAGTAGTTTCTGTCTGTCTTCCAGACATTATAGGAAATCTTGGTCAATTGAAAGCTTTGTGAATATTTAAGATGTTCCTATTTGGCATGAGGTTAAGCCACCTACAGTTTACTTGAATGTATTTCTTTAGGGATCCTGAAATAGTGAAGATGATTAGTGCTGCAACTGCTCTTGAAGTGAGAGCCACATGCATTTATTATGCTTTTGCTTCCTGTATCGTGTAGGCTTAACAGCCGCAAACACATGTATTTCTTTCTGTTACCATTATAGCAAGTATTTATTTTTTATACTAACAAGTATTTCTTTTTTCAACCATTTTTAGCTTCCGTTTCCTATACACTTCAACTAGTTTCGAAGGTGCCCACAATACAAATCTCAGGAATTTATATGGCCAGAGAGAGTTATGCAGGTAAAGAGGACATATATATTCTTTCATATCTCCATTATCATATGATTGAGTTTTTTGTTTTTGTTTCTATTTTTGTGTGTTTATGTACTTTCTTCTCGTATAGGACACTATGTTCCTCAACTCCCAACTCTAAACGTTTAGATTTGCAATTTCCCACTGCACTCCCATCTTTTTTGGCTCTAGAAATTGTCTATTATCGTAATAGAAGTATAGTATAATGATGGTAGTCAAACAATTTTATCCTATATGATATACCCAAAATTTTCCATAATAAAAGTTGTTGATCGTGTATAAGTTACTTTCCTTTCCATTCAATTAATTTTCTGACTGAGACCGTCCTCTAATCTTCATCAACCATATAGATATTAATGCCGAGGAGACTCTTAACACACTAAAGTATGCTAATCATGCTTGGCACATTCATAATAAGCCTATATGAATTTTCAACCAAGGTGTGCCTTCAGTGTTTCTGTTATAAATTGTTGAGACATGGAAAACCCCTTTTGTCTTACATGGGAGTGCATTTCTATACTTTGTCCTATATTCTGTTCAGGTCAATAGAAATCCCAAGTCAAATGAGATTCAGCGGATGTGATGACAGCTTCAATTCTTGCAGGCCGAGCTACATTGTGCCCGTGATGGAGGAGCTTCAAGCGATATAGTTCAACTATATTAGACTATAAAATAAATTAACTTGCACTATCTGATAGTTGTGCTCTTATATATTAATATTTCTTACTTGTTATATTGGTTAACATACCTTTGAATTATTGCAGTTTTCTCCTCTTTTTTGGACCATTATTTTGTTTATATTGCCAAGTAGATAGGTGCACTGATGGAACTTCTTGCTCTTCATATTTACTTTTCTGACAGTGATGTAAGTCACTTCTCAGGCAGTGGTATAGGGACTCTGAAGAGCTGAGAGAGGGTTGGAAGAATGAATACCTAGAGGCCTGCACTCTTTATGGGCTGTGCATTCGAAGGGAGACCCATCCTCCATTTTCCTCTTGCTCGATAAGAGGTCCGCATAGTTGGTGCTTTTGATTCTCTGCTGTGATTTCCTTGTAATCTCCAAGGAGCAGTGGGACTTGTACATTCATTGTGAAGGTAACCGTAAATTACCAGTATTTAAGAAGGACATCTTCTCTACCCATATCTTTCATTTTATTCAACAGAATGCATAAAAGTAATGCATTCATAGATGCTGTCAGCTTATTGATTTTCTGCTGCTATTTCCTCATTATCCCCAAAGAGCAATGGGACTTGTACATTCATTGTGAAAGATTCATCATATAACATTGGAAATGATTTGTAAACTATCAATATTTTATAAAGGATATATCTCATTTGCTAAAAGACTGATTATATAATGCAAAATTCCAAGACTTATGTATATTACTTTGTTAATATGGTAGAATTAGGGGCCAAGTAGAAAGGTTCCTTGCAAATGCACATATTGTATGGGTAGACCACTACTTTAATTATTACTATAAAATATTGCATAGGTACATTTGTAATATTTGTATTGATAAACAAAATAATGGTCCAAAAAGAGGAGAAAACTGCAATAATTCAAAGGTATGTTAAACATGATTGATCTTTCGCTGGATTAAAATTTGAACTTGTTACTTCCTGTTTATGTCTGCAGATGTTTCTAATATAGTTTTTTTTAGAGTAATACAGCTGATTTGTTAGTTTTTTAGTGATGCCAAATGATACATATATCACATGTAAATATGAGATTGATTGATCGATGTTGTTTATTAGTATTATATGAAGCAAGTCCTTTCCAGACATCCCAAACCAAATGATGTTGCTATCTGACTACCAACATAATGTCTTAAAGTTGCCTGGAAGGTCAATAGTCCTATTAAATCTGAGGCAAAGATTGTCCAAAATCAATATCAACATCTACCATTACCAAAAGCCAAGCCAGTGTCAATAGTCCTATTAAATCTGAGGTGTTTGACTGTAAATTTGATATTTTGTTCAATGGCACTTGCTTGACCTTTGCTTTTGGCATTTCTGAATTCTGAATAAATAGAGATAGGAAGAGAACCCAAATATTCCAATGTTTCTCTCTCCAGGTGTTTTGATATGCTACTTTGTTCCCTTTTTCCAAAGCTTATTCAGAAAGAGACGTTCCAAATATTTCTTGACCTTTGTTTTTTTCCAAAGCTTATTCAGAACTAGTCTAACCTTGCTTCAACAATTGCACTTTATAGCTGTGATAGATAGGAAGATTCTGTTTGTTCTTCATTATATGTTAGATTATGCTGAATACTCTGTTAGAATCAATGGCAACAAATAATTGTTTCTGATGGTAATTACAAAGATTCCTTTTCTCTTTGGGCCCATACTATACATGCTGCAAAATTAAATGGTGATTTATTGTGGTGTTGCAAAGTTATAGTTTTCTTCCATATTGGAGTAAAACGAACCTACTACTTCTCTGTAATAGGTTTCACTAGCTGTACGACTATTTTATTGTAACGTTTGTATCTATGCTAAGAGCATCTCCAACCCTATTGTCTTGTTAAATGTTGTGAGTCTTAGGTGGCTCCTATGTGGCATGAGCCACAAGACAATGTCTTGTTTATGTGGCAAAATTATATCTCAGAAGACAATGAGATAGAAAAACTCTCTCCAATGCAAAAGTATTGAGAAGACAATAAAAAGTATTTTTTCCAACTTCCAATGCAACTTTTAAGACAACTACTCATCTTCTTGCTTTTTTCTAATATTTTTTATTCATAATTGATGACATGGAAGAGAAGACATTGTCAAGTGCATTGTCTAGAACAAGACAATCAACTTCACAATGTCTTCTTTAATTTTTGCCACATAAGTGATGTGAATCGACCAGATCGATTCACAAATAATTTATAGAAAAATAGAAATAGAAGGAAAAGAACGAGCTTTATTAGAGAAAAGAACAAACTCCCAACTTTGATGAACGGACAAAGTCTAAATCCCTCTGAATGACGCTTGAGAGTTTCTTCTCAATACAAGCATAAGCAATAAAAGACGGCTAGACCTAATATATATAGAAAAAGCAAAGAGAATGGTTATTTGTGGTGAAAGACCAAAATAACCCTCCATGACTAAAATTAAATAAAATAAATAAAATGCCTAAACCGCTCCTCCGCGTCTCCTGCGACGTGCGTACGTGATGACGCCTCCACCACCCGAGGAAGGTGCGGCGCCAGGTGCGCTCGCATCAATATCCTCCCTAAAAGAGCCACCTTGTCCTCAAGGTGGAAATCTGGAAACTGTGTCTGGAATCTCGCATAGTCCTCCCAAGTCGCGTCGCAGTCTGGTAGTCCCATCCAGTGAATCAGAACCTCCCTCGTCTGTCCTGGTCCCTGCCGAACTGCCCGTACCTCCAAAGGCTCCAACTGCACCTCCATATCCTCCGTGAGTGTAGGAGGAAGAGTAGGCGACACCGCATGATCCCCGACCGCCTAACTCAGCTGAGATACGTGGAAAACGGGGTGAATCGCCGAAGTGATCGGTAGCCTCAACCTATATGCCACCTGTCCAATCCTGGCCTCCACCTGATATGGACCAAAGTAACGAGCCGCCAGCTTCTCGTTCGGCCTCCTCGCCATCGACCTCTGCCTGTAGGGACGTAGCTTGAGATAAACCATATCTTCCACCTGGAAGCTCACGTCCCGTCTATGCCTGTCCGCCTGAGCCCGCATCACTTGCTGTGCTCGCAACAAATGCTTCCTCAACTCCTCTAATATCCCATCCCTCGCCTCTATGTACTCCTCCACCTGCCCCACTGGTGTCTGAGTGTCTCCAAATCGGACTAAAGGAGGAGGGTCTCGTCCGTACAACACCCTGAAAGGGGTCGTTCCCGCCCTCGAGTGGTACGAAGTGTTGTACCAGTACTCTGCCCATGCCAACCATCTGTGCCACTACCGGGGGGAATCAGAGGCGAAGCACCGCAAATAAGTCTCCACGCTGCGGTTGACGACCTCCGTCTGGCCGTCCGTCTGGGGATGGTAAGCGGTACTCCTCTTCAGGACCGTACCCTGTACCCTAAACAGCTCCCTCCAAAAGAGACTCATGAATACCTTGTCCCTGTCGGAGACAATGGAAACTGGTACCCCATGTAGCCGTATAACCTCCCTCAGGAAAGCCGTCGCTACTGTAACAGCTGTGTAAGGATGCTTCAAAGGAATGAAGTGAGCATACTTACTCAGCCTGTCCACCACCACCATGATCACCGTGTACCCCTCTGAACGCGGTAGCCCGTCGATGAAGTCCATGGTGATATCCTCCCAAACTCTCTCTGGTAGAGTCAGCGGCTGCAATAATCCTGCTGGTGCCATAGCCATGTACTTGTGACGTTGGCAGACGTCACACGCGACGACCAGTCGTGCGATGCATCTCTGCATCCCTGGCCAAAACACCTCTCTGGCCATCCTCTGATAGGTCTGCTGTACTCCCGAGTGTCCTCCCGTCGCGGAGCTATGGAACTCCTGGAACAATACTGGAATGAATGTCGAAGTCCTCGGTAGCACCATCCTCCCCTGATAGAGCAGTCGGCGACCCTCCACAGTATAGCCCGCTGGACCATCATTGCCGCTCTCTATCTGCTGCCGTATGTGCTGCAATCCTGCGTCCTGCACAGCCTCCTGCAACATCGGCTCCCAGTCCCGCCATATAGGTCGTGACAGCGCCCTCAAGTCCACCATCTCCTCCCGTCGCGACAAGGCATCAGCAGCCTTGTTCTCTAGCCCCGACCGGTACTCGATCGTGAACCGGTATCCCACCAACTTGGACAACCAATGCTGGTGCTCCTCTGTAACGAGCCGTTGCTCGAGGAGGTACTTGAGGCTCTTCTGGTCGGTCCTGACCACAAACTCCCGTCCCAACAGATAGGGCCTCCACTTCAGTACTGCCAGTACGATGGCCATCAGCTCCCTCTCATAGACCGACTTTAGCCGGGCTCTAGCAGAAAGCACCTGACTAAAGTAGGTTATGGGCTTCCCCTCCTGCATAAGTACCGCCCCGAGGCCATACCCTGACGCGTCCGTCTCTACAACGAACGCCTTGCTGAAATCGGGTGAGGCCAGCACCGGTGCCGTCGTCGTAGCCACCTTCAAGGCCTCAAAAGCCTTGGTGGCTTCCTCCCCCCAGTGGAACCCTTCCTTCTTTAGCTGCTCCGTGAGGGCCCATGCGATAGTGCCGTATCCCTTGACGAACTTCCTGTAGTAGCCCGTCAACCCCAAGAAGCCTCGCAGTGCTCGTAGTGTAGTGGGCACCGGCCAATCCAGCATAGCCGCTATCTTCGTCCTGTCCGCTGACACCCCCTCAGCTGACACTACGTGCCCCAGATACTCCACCTGCGCCAAACCGAAACTGTACTTCTTTCGGTTGGCGTATAGCTGATGCGCCATCAGCTCCCTAAATACCACCTCCAAGTGGTCAATGTGCTCCCCCATGCTCCTGCTGTAGACGAGGATGTCGTCGAAAAAGACCAGGATGAACCTCCGAAGGTAAGGCTGGAATACCTTGTTCATCAAGGCCTGAAAGGTCGACGGAGCGTTGGTCAGGCCAAAAGGCATGACCAAAAACTCGTAGTGTCCTTCGTGGGTCCGGAAGGCAGTCTTTGGCACGTCCTCTGACCGCATCCGGATCTGGTGGTACCCCGCCCTGAGGTCGATCTTCGAAAAGACCGTCGCCCCATGCAGCTCGTCTAGCAGCTCGTCGATCACCGGAATAGGAAACTTGTCAGCGACCGTCTCCTTGTTCAGCGCCCGGTAATCGACGCAGAATCTCCAACTCCCGTCCTTCTTCTTCACCAAAAGCACCAGTGACGAAAATGGACTCACACTTGGCTGGATCACCCCAGCCTGCAGCATCTCCCGCACCATCCGCTCTATCTCGTCCTTCTGCAGATGCGGATACCTGTAGGGACGCACGCTCACCGGTGCTCCCTCTCCACGTAGTACTATCGCGTGCTCGTGCCCTCTGATCGGAGGTAGCCCTTGCGGGCTCTGGAATACCTCAGAGTACTGCTCCAACACCGCCTTCACCTCCACAGGGGTCTCCTCCTGTGTCTCACCCTCAACCGAAATCCCCTGGAACTCTACTAGGTACCCCTCTCCTCCCGTCCGCAACGCTCGCGTAATGGCCTTGAGGGCCACTACCGAGAAACAGAGAGTCGGGTCCCCCCTCAGCACCACCGTCTCGCCTCCCTCCAGGAACTCCATCCGTAGAAGCTTCCAGTTCACCTTCATCTCCCCGAGCTTCTTCAGCCACTGGACCCCCAATATAATGTCGACGTTGCCCAGCTCCAATGGTAAGAAGTCCTCCGCCAGCTGATATCCCTGCAGTGAGAGAGACACCCCCTTGCATAGGCCCTTGCTCTCCTCCATCTTTCCGGTGCCCAGCAACACCGTGAACTTCTCTGCCGTACTCAACTCTAGGCCAAGCCGCTCGACCAGTCTCTGAGAGATGAAGTTGTGGGTTGCCCCACTGTCGATCAGCACCGTCACCGTCTGCTCTCCCAACGTTCCCGCCAACTTCATGGTGTGGTTCGGAGTGAACCCTACCACGGAGTTGAGGGTCACCTCGGCAACATCCATGTGCACATGATCCTGCTCCTCCCCAGCACCTGCTGCTATAGCGGCCTCTTCCTCCGTCGGATCCTCCTCGTCGGGCAAGATCACGATCTGCAGCAACTTGCTCGCACATCGATGACCGGGAGTGAACCTCTCGTCGCATCTGAAGCACAAGCCAGCTGCTCTTCTCGCCTTCTTGTCAGCATCCGACAGGCGCCTCCCCGGTACTATGGAGCCCCCTGTTCCACCTGCGGGTCTAGGTGGTACTGGTGCCTGAGCCCCCGCTGCTGGTCGTGGAAGTACTGGGCCCGTCTGACTGCGCTGCCCCGATGCTCCCCAAGCGCCCTTAAGACGTCTCTCCTCTGTCAATTTCTCCTCTGCCTTATGAGCCAGGCGGAGCAGATCCTCTAAGCACTGCGGACTTTGCAACCGGAGCTCCGCTCGTATGGAGGGCTTCAAGCCCTTCAGAAACATCCCGATCTGCAGCTCATCCGACACCCCTCTGACACGTCCGGATAACAGTTCGAACCTCGCTACGAAGTCCCGAACCGTTCCCTCCTGTCGCAGAGAAGACCACTGCTCGTAGAAGTCTCCCCCGGCCGTCTCCTGGAATCGGTCCAAAAGGTATGCAGTCAACTCCTCCCAGCTGCGGAATGGGGTCCTCGCCGACCTCCACCGGTACCACGCCAGGGCCTGGCCCTCGAAGTAGATCCCGATGCATCTGAGTACCTCCGCCTCAGTCAACTCCATGACCTCGAAGTAGCGCTCCGTCCGAAAGATCCAATCGTCCGGATCCGCACCCTCAAACGTAGGTAGCTTCAGCTTCTTAAGCCGGCAGTCAGCGCTAAGGTCTCCCTGCTGTATGTCATCTCTGGCTCGACCTCCTCCCCACCGGCCTGTGTCTCGTCCGTGGACCACGTATGGAACTCCGTCACCTCCTCCATACCGCTCCTGGAAGTGAGCGGGAGCTGCCGTTCCCCCAAAGAAATTGCTGCCTCCGAAAGCGCCTCCCATGGTCCCTGCCCCTCCTGGGGGCTCTGTTCCCCCTGTCCGACCCCCGTGGAGGGTTGGCTGCCATAGGGCACCCCCCGGAGGGGGTGCTGTGCCGCTGGGCTCGCCCCACTCGTCGGCGGCCGGTCCCAAGACACTCCTCGCAGGAGGCGGGGGCCCGCCGTGGCCCGGGTAATCGGCGGCGACCGACCAGCAGCCCTGGCGGTCGGCGGCGATCGGCCAGCGACCCTGACTCGCGTCCGCGGCCGGCCAGCGGCCTCCTCCCGCCAGCGCCGACCCGCCTTGGCTTCGGGTGGCGTCGGCCGTGACCGGCCAGCGGCCCTGGCGGTCTGCGGCGACCGGCCAGCGGCCCTGGCTCGCGTCGGCGGCCGGCCAGCGGCCTCCTCCCGTCGGCGCCGGCCCGCCTGGATCTTGGTGATCGACGACGGTAGTGATGCTGGGATCCTCGATTTCGCCGAGGTTTGTCGGAGCAAACCCTAGGCGGCTGCCTAGGGTTTGGGCTGCTGCTGCCTCCGGTTGGCTCGTCGATTCGGCGCCGGTCATCTTCTTGGAGATGTCTTGCAATATTGTCATCATTGCCGGAATCGTTGTCATCTCCTTCCGCATGCTCCGCATGCTCCGCATCTCGGTTTGAAGTTCCTCCTGCGTGGACGCTTGACCTTTGATTGCCGCCTTCAAACCCTCAATCTCGAGATTGAGATCCTCACAAAGACCTTGGATCTTCTCCTCGATCGTGTTCCTCGTCCCGTGCGCCATGGATTCGTAGAGAGCTCTGATACCAATTGATGTGAATCGACCAGATCGATTCACAAATAATTTATAGAAAAATAGAAATAGAAGGAAAAGAACGATCTTTATTAGAGAAAAGAACAAACTCCCAATTTTGATGAACGGACAAAGTCTAAATCCCTCTGAATGACGCTTGAGAGTTTCTTCTCAATACAAGCATAAGCAATAAAAGACGGCTAGACCTAATATATATAGAAAAAGCAAAGAGAAGGGTTATTTGTGGTGAAAGACCAAAATAACCCTCCATGACTAAAATTAAATAAAATAAATAAAATGCCTAAACGGCTCCTCCGCGTCTCCTGCGACGTGCGTACGTGATGACGCCTCCACCACCCGAGGAAGGTGCGGCGCCAGGTGCGCTCGCATCAATAAGCTTCACAATTGACTTGACAATTGCATTGGAGAAGAACTTTTGAATAAAATTTTGTCATTCCTATGTGGCATTAACTTTTTTCCAAAGTCACAATAGGGTTGGAGATGCTCTAATGTTGTTCCTGATACTTGAAAGGTCATTAGAGAGCTTGGTGGCAAAATTCTCACACGGGGCCTAAAACTCTATAAGCAAAATTTCTTGTAGTAGGCCTAGGCCATCTGCAGATGATTTAGTGCAGTTGTTTGGATTGAACATCTAAAAAAAAATGTGATTGCAGCCTTGGCCGGAAAGGAAAGGAAATGTCATATAGAACTTGTAGCATAAAAATCACTACAGCCACATTTGTCGATACTTTTCTCACGACCAAACTCGACCACGGCGGTGGGTGATTCCACCTTCCATGTGGCGGGGTTGAGATGGTTACAACAATTAGGTTTGTCGGAAGTTTTTATTTATATTCAGTGTCCAATATCTTCTTAATGCTTTTTGACTTCTTGTTTCTTACACCACTGACCTTTCGATATAATGAAACCACTCGACTAATTTAAGGCAATCACTTTCCTGCACAATATTAGTGATGTTTAGTCATATATGAACAAGCAACAACAAAAATTTGGGATTCCACCATAATCACACTGAAGAGCCTATCCTTATTTCCAGCCATACATGAAATGTCAAAATTTGTGAGAATTAGTGTTATTGATGTGTAGTCATACGTGAACAAGCAAACTGGAAACTTCTGATTTTTCAGCATAATAAAAATGCTCTGGAAAATATTGACTTGTGAAGAAGATATTGGTAGTGTAGAAACAAAATAAACACAACCACGACCTAGTGGACTTTATTTTCTAGTTGAGCTGAACCTCTTATGAGCCTATGGATTTCAAGCTCGAATTTGAGCCTATTGAATCCAAGCTTGAATATTGATTTGGTACATATGTTTTGTCTATATTTTAAAGTGGATATGCATTATGAAATCTCATATCGACAACAGCCCCTGCCTTTGGTTCCAAACAGGGGGGCACACAAACGAGGGGGCAGGAAAGAGGGGGCTAGAAGGGAGTGGGGGCTGTGGTGGTAGTTGTCGGGGGTGGCAGGAGGACTAGGACTGAAAGGGGATTGAGGTTATTGTTTGTAACTAAATTTTGATAAGGCATTATGGTCTGTTGGTGTATATTGTTAGTCCTAACCAACAAAAGAGCTATAGTTCAGGAAATATATGTGAAAATTAGCTTTATTTATTCTAGATTTCTTGAAGTAAGATTGTTTAGGACTCTGCACTACATATACCTTGTTTTTAAATACTTTATGCATGTGTGCTTTTTTATTTTGTTCTCGTGATCATGCATCTACCAATGTGCAATAGCCTGACTTTATTTTTTTAATAAAGAGCATTTTTCTGGTAATCAAGAATCATACTGTCTATATGCCTTTTGTTGATGTAATATTTCCTTTACTTTAGAATGTTGTCATTTTACAGAGCCTTGTGACATGGGTACTTTGTACTGTACTGTGTCTGTATGCCTTTAGTTGATGGAATTCTTGACTGGTCATAAACATGCGGATGATATATTAACTCATGGCCAACAGAGCCTTGTGACATGGGTACACACTTATTTCTGCTCCATTTCCCTTTTTCTGTACACATTTCCAGTGTTCTTTTATGGTATTGTGCCCTTGTTTCTCTTGCCATTGGTTTTTTTAATATCATTTGTAAATCTGCTTTCAGAATGTTGAACAATAATATGAAAAGGAGAAGCTGAATGAGAGGATTGCTGTTAGATTATATTTTAACTAATGTAAATATGGCCTATAAGCCCAATCGTGTAGACACTATATATATTGTAAACAGTCCCCATCAATGAGAACAAGACATTATTATTTCCTACATGGTATCAGAGCCTCCCGAAAAATCCTAGCCGTCAGACTCCCAAAAAATCCTAGCTGTCAGACTCCCGAAAAATCCTAGCCGCCAAACTCTACATCTCCCTTCCCCTCCCGGCTCCGACTGAGCCGTCCGCCCGGCACCGACGACTGCTCCGCTCCTGTCCGTCCGGCTCCGACTGAGCCATCCGTCCGGCTCTGTCACGTCCCGCTCCCGCAGGAGCGATCGTCCTCGCTAAGGCGTGATGCCGCACGGGCCTAGGTTGCGCCCGTGCAAGGCCAAGTCCAGAAACGGCCGATTTGAGCTAGGCCACAGAGTCTCACAGAGTGTTCCCATTTGCAGCTGAAAGTAATTGAATACAAGTTGAAGCGAATTCAAACTCTTTTATTGATTTTCAAGAAGTTTACAAGCGGCGCTAGGCCGATATTACAAATCGCTCAAGCTCTCTCTCTCTGAAACATAAAAGGCGTGCCAAGTGGCTTACAAGATGGAATGATTCATGGCGATGTTCCGATACATTATGTCCTGTATAGGGTGCTTCAGCTCCTTGCAACGCTCCAAGGCTCCAGAGATAGCTCCGCGCCTTAGCATGTTTGATGGAAGCTCCGCACCCGCCGACGATACCTGCATCCTGCAAGTAGACTGTGGGATTATCAGTACATTGTTATGCACTGGTGGGGAGGCTAGCTCGCCCACAATTCTATCATTACCAAACACGTATCATTTACTTTTGTGCATCTCTATCATTCATTGTCTTTCTAATCTTGCCTTAGGGTCATTTTCATGGCATATGTCATAACCTATCTCGTGTTACCGATTTCAGAGTGTCGCATGGAAATACATGCACGACTTACCGATACTTACCGTCCGGCCTTCCCTGTTCCAAGTAAACCAAGTTAGACAACAGTTTATATAAACTTTCAATATTAAGAGACGTAACTTATGTGGACTTTCAATGTCAAGTGCGAGTCCCTGTCTCGGGTCCTAGCGCGTCGTAGGCGTGTTCTTTAACTCATTTGTACGACGTATTCATTATCATTTGGAGTGATACATTTCAAGTCATTCAGTAGGCACTTGTTCATTTAACTTAGACTACTTTGATTTCAATGCAAAGACTTGCACGTGGATTGCCACCAGCAAAGCCTACCTAATCTATATGCATCGGTCGCTGGCATCACAAGCCATCCTGGACATATTCTCCTTGGTATTTTCTCACCTATTATGGCGTGCGGCTGGTACACCCTGATAGTCTCTTGAAAAATACCCCGCACTTACGTTTCCCGTTGTGGCCAAGCCCCCACCCAGGTCGTCCGTAAGCCCCTTTTGATTCCGTCCAGACCGGCAAGTCCTTCACACTTTGACCATGCCGCGGAATCCCTTTCTCTTTACGGCACAGCATACGCCACCCCTCGCTCGTACCGTTTGTCCACGACCATTTCGTATTAACTTGTCTTTTTAACTTAACGGCTGTCTCTGAGCCGTAGGCTAACCCTTAGCCTAAATGCGTTATCGACCAGGTTGGCGTCCGTACAGCGCGGGTAGCGAGCCCCAATGCACGTGCCCGTCACACCTGTCGCTAACCATTCATCTCCTTCTTATCTTTTATTTATTCTTTCTTTTCTTTCTTTCTTTCACTTGTTCATTCGTTTATCGATTCATTCACATATTCATTCATTCATTCATTCATTCATTCGTTGATTCATTTCCTTTTACACATTACGCAACTCCCAGTGCGGGAGTCGCCTTGGCGACCCATCGGTCCCATAGCCTTTCAATGTCGCTATACACTAATCGGAACGACTATATTGATAGTCTTCCCATTCATTATTGTAACCCATTCATTGTTTCATTGTTGGACGCATAAGGAGCATAAACGTAGGCTTGTGCCGTAGCACGAGTGTGGAGCGCGACGAGAGTTTTCATATTTTCCATATTCCTTTCCATATTCTATACAAGCATACAAGTTGGGATTATTCCCTTAGCTAGGTGCGTTGAGTCATTTATTAGCATGCGGGGTGTTATCGCCTAGCGATTTCAGTGATAGTGTCCGTATTGTTATGTGTCTAGGCTAAGCACAGACAGGTTCATCGGAGCCACCCACCTTAGCGATGTTCGCATCGGCCGAGCGATACTCCGAGCGCGCCTTTGAAAGTCTAAGTCTAGATTCATCTTGACGGGCCAATGTAAGCCTTGCATCGATTCTTCATCAGGTCGATGCCAACTCTTCGGGTCGACGGCTCCTTTGAGTCGTTGCACTTGCCGTTTGAATCGGCATTCCGCTAGGGCGGAGCGGGTCATTACATAATACACCACTCAAAACAAGTCTCGTCCTCGAGACTTCCTGAGTGCAGGTCATCCTACCATTCCTTAACTCGTGTCATCGTGTTTTATAGACAATTCTATCGAACGGCTCTATCGTTCGATGGCATTGAACCATACTCGGTACCTTTCCAAGTTCCGTGTCGCATGCGTTTGGTCGATTTTTATTGGATAACTTTTCATTCATTTTAGAGTTGATGACACTTATTCAATTGTCGCATTTCTCTGACTTGGTTGCTATTTCGATGTATCATGGGACTGAAACGGTCGCACGAGGTGCATTGTAATTCGTCAAATACGAAGTCGTAGGCTGAGGCAAACTCACTTATTCGTTCATGCGCATCTCAACACCCACTTGCAGCTGCATTCGAGTTCATCATATCGCTGAGTTTGGATCGTGCACGCATTCAAGGCGTCCCTCGAATACGTACATTTCAACCAAGCTTAGCGACTAGCGAAGTCGGACAAGCTACTTGTGATAGTTTCGATTTGCCAACGTTTTGCTAACTTCGATTTAAAACCGAACTCATGTGTGTATCACATATCGTTTATCTCGGTCCTCGAGATTATCCGATTCGCTTCTCAAGCGCTCTTGACAATGAAATCAATACGATTTCTTCTTAGCGGGGTCGACCAAGTCTAAGTAATTTCAGTCCGATTCAAGACCAAGTATTGCACTATCGTCGAGTACGCCTTCCGATCAACGATTCAATTCGTTATCCCAACTTTACTTGCGCATCATCCATCCCTATCATTCTCTTTGTTTGGGGCCAATCTCGTCGTCGTTCACGCACACTCCCAGTTCCCCGTCCTACTCTAAGTCTTGTTGCCACAAGTCTATCGTCCGTCCAGACGATATTGTAATGTCAATCGCACAGGTGCAATCACTCGGCATAGGGTCGTCCGCCTATCCGCTAAGTCAGCTCACCGGGTCATAGTTACAAGTCAAGTCCGTGGCTCATCGTGCAAGGTCGTTGCACGACGCTCGCCCCAAATCCTATGGTCAAACCATTTGTTCGTTTGTACGGGAGTTTCTACCCAAGCTCGCGTCACTCAGATTTCTAAACATCGAGCACGATCACCTATTCGCATCAATATATTTGTTGTGCATATTCGAATCCATTCAAATCGCTAACTCTAACCAATTCGTGTATTCGATCACGAGGTCGTCTAGCTTTGACAATATGTTGCGTCCCAATCTCACGCAAGTCCGATTATCCACGGTGGTTCATGAATCACCATGCAACGCTCCCGCGGAATAATCATTCTCATCGGGGCGTAACTCTTGTTTGAGTTTTAGACTAACCCATTCTCGATACGCGGATTGGACCTACTCAATCCTCAAGTTCAATCTTTCAAGCACATAAATCCATTCTCGAGTCTACCTTCGCGTCAAACCACAAGTCGAAGCAATCAGATTGCCACACCATCCAAGTTCAATCACTCCCGCTGTATGAATCACCATATCAGCGCTCACGCGGAGTGATCGTCATAATCCGGTGCGACGCATGTGCGAGGCTGGAGTTGCGCTCGCATAAGATAAGAACGTCAACGTTGTGGTTATCGACGAAGCAAATCCAAACATTCCATTTCCTCCAAGCCAAGATCTCTATTCGATAGTCTGACCGTCATTCATTCAACCAGAAGAATCCTCGAGCCAAGTTTATCTTTTCCTCGACACACATTTTTAACATCCCAAGTATAGTATCCAACGGAACAATGACATTTGCACGATCGTCATTCGCCGAGTCAGAGTACCCCCGAGTTATCGCATATCGATCTTTGATACGCCTCAATACCATCGACGATATGCGTAACCTGACGATCTTCCTTTGCAACCAATTTCGAGTCGTGCGACGATGCCGTTGTCGGAGTTGGATATTCCACAATTTTATTTAATATTCAAGATCAAGTTCCGTCGCTCTTCCTCAAGCTCATTTCAAGATCGGTGTTCTAAACCCAAGTCACAATTCATTGGAATCAATCCGAAATCGTACGCGCGATCCTCTAAGTTTCCTCGGTCAAGACCTTTGCTTTCATTCATCGTTTCGAATCATTTTCTAACTTGCGTTGTCCATTGACAAGTTGTCCGAACGACATCTCGTTCGGGACATTCGAAGTCACGACCAACTAAGCGTGACGCGTTCTAAGGCTTTGCGCGATCGCATCGCCTCGCCAACATACTCGTACGATCCGTAAATCCTTTAGTCTCGCTCGAACAATTTCTATGACGTCCATACACCACTCAGGGTTCGAGCCACTCGACTAGTCGTCGACACTCATTCTTATTCTTCTCCGAACCTATCACATACACCACTCGGATTCAAGCCATACGATCTAGTCCTCAATCACGTTCGCGTCATGCGCTAAGACATCCTTTAGATTCGTTCGACGAATCTCTAGCGTAATTGCATCACGTCGCCTCGACGTACTAAGTCGTTCGTACTATCCTCAAAATCCAATAAATCTTCCGTGCACGCCTAAGCGTTAGTTTGATAGCGTTCCTATCGATATACACTCTAAGTGTATCTCCGTTCCCGACCGAGCGGTACTTGATATCGCTCGCAACTCGATTGCACCAGAAGTTGAGGTGCGCGACACGCGGACTAAGTTGTGCCGCATAACCATCCCGTTCGAACTATACCTTGGTCTCGTGTACTCATTTACCATCAGCGTAAGCTCATTCAAGCACGCACTGCGTTTGCTAACTCTTAGCATCGGTTCCTTCCAACTCAAGTCCGTCGCGGTTTGGCACAAAGGCCTTCGCCTATCGATCCCGTTCAATCGAGTACTTGTACGAGCTTTTGAAAATATTAGACTTATTGTATGGAACATCCCAAGGCACAACGAGAGAGAGCGCACACTTCTTTTGTCTCCAACCGAGCTTTCAAAACTGAGAAAATTGAATGAAGTCCAAGGACGTAAAGCCGTGCTCTGATACCAATCTGTCACGCCCCGCTCCCGCAGGAGCGATCGTCCTCGCTAAGGCGTGATGCCGCACGGGCCTAGGTTGCGCCCGTGCAAGGCCAAGTCCAGAAACGGCCGATTTGAGCTAGGCCACAGAGTCTCACAGAGTGTCCCCATTTGCAGCTGAAAGTAATTGAACACAAGTTGAAGCGAATTCAAACTCTTTTATTGATTTTCAAGAAGTTTACAAGCGGCGCTAGGCCGATATTACAAATCGCTCAAGCTCTCTCTCTCTGAAACATAAAAGGCGTGCCAAGTGGCTTACAAGATGGAATGATTCATGGCGATGTTCCGATACATTATGTCCTGTATAGGGTGCTTCAGCTCCCTGCAACGCTCCAAGGCTCCAGAGATAGCTCCGCGCCTTAGCATGTTTGATGGAAGCTCTGCACCCGTCGACGATACCTGCATCCTGCAAGTAGACTGTGGGATTATCAGTACATTGTTATGCACTGGTGGGGAGGCTAGCTCGCCCACAATGCTATCATTACCAAACACGTATCATTTACTTTTGTGCATCTCTATCATTCATTGTCTTTCTAATCTTGCCTTAGGGTCATTCTCATGGCATATGTCATAACCTATCTCGTGTTACCGATTTCAGAGTGTCGCATGGAAATACATGCACGACTTACCGATACTTACCGTCCGGCCTTTCCTGTTCCAAGTAAACCAAGTTAGACAACAGTTTATATAAACTTTCAATATCAAGAGACGTAACTCATGTGGACTTTCAATGTCAAGTGCGAGTCCCTGCCTCGGGTCCTAGCGCGTCGTAGGCGTGTTCTTTAACTCATTTGTACGACGTATTCATTATCATTTGGAGTGATACATTTCAAGTCATTCAGTAGGCACTTGTTCATTTAACTTAGACTACTTTGATTTCAATGCAAAGACTTGCACGTGGATTGCCACCAGCAAAGCCTACCTAATCTATATCCATCGGTCGCTGGCATCACAAGCCATCCTGGACATATTCCCCTTGGTATTTTCTCACCTATCATGGCGTGCGGCTGGTACACCCTGATAGTCTCTTGAAAAATACCCCGCACTTACGTTTCCCGTTGTGGCCAAGCCCCCACCCAGGTCGTCCGTAAGCCCCTTTTGATTCCGTCCGGACCGGAAAGTCCTTCACACTTTGACCATGCCGCGGAATCCCTTTCTCTTTACGGCACAGCATACGCCACCCCTCGCTCGTACCGTTTGTCCACGACCATTTCGTATTAACTTGTCTTTTTAACTTAACGGCTGTCTCTGAGCCGTAGGCTAACCCTTAGCCTAAATGCGTTATCGACCAGGTTGGCGTCCGTGCAGCGCGGGTAGCGAGCCCCGATGCACGTGCCCGTCACACCTGTCGCTAACCATTCATCTCCTTCTTATCTTTTATTCATTCTTTCTTTTCTTTCTTTCTTTCACTTGTTCATTCGTTTATCGATTCATTCACATATTCATTCATTCATTCATTCATTCGTTGATTCATTTCCTTTTACACATTACGCAACTCCCAGTGCGGGAGTCGCCTTGGCGACCCATCGGTCCCATAGCCTTTCAATGTCGCTATACACTAATCGGAACGACTATATTGATAGTCTTCCCATTCATTATTGTAACCCATTCATTGTTTCATTGTTGGACGCATAAGGAGCATAAACGTAGGCTTGTGCCGTAGCACGAGCGTGGAGCGCGGCGAGAGTTTTCATATTTTTCATGTTCCTTTCCATATTCTATACAAGCATACAAGTTGGGATTATTCCCTTAGCTAGGTGCGTTGAGTCATTTATTAGCATGCGGGGTATTATCACCTAGCGATTTCAGTGATAGTGTCCGTATTGTTATGTGTCTAGGCTAAGCACAGACAGGTTCATCGGAGCCAGCCACCTTAGCGATGTTCGCATCGGCCGAGCGATACTCCGAGCGCGCCTTTGAAAGTCTAAGTCTAGATTCATCTTGACGGGCCAATGTAAGCCTTGCATCGATTCTTCATCAGGTCGATGCCAACTCTTCGGGTCGACGGCTCGTTTGAGTCGTTGCACTTGCCGTTTGAATCGGCGTTCCGCTAGGGCGGAGCGGGTCATTACAGGCTCCGACTGAGCCGTACACCCGGCCCCGACGACTGCTCGGCTAATACGCCGGATCCGCACGGCCCGGGCCCGCCGACTGCTCCCTGTCCGCCCGGCGCCGACTGCTCCGACCCCGTCCGCACCAGCGCCTGATTCGCCATCGACCCCTACACACCAGATCCGGCGCCCCGATAGCGGCCGATTCGCCGCCGACCCCGTCCATCAGCGGCCGATTCGTCGCTCATTTGGCCGATCCGTCGGAGTTGTACTTTATTTTGTACACCCGACATCGGCGATGACTGATGATGCTACGTCCAGCTACTCCATCGCGACTGGGGGTGGCGGTGCACACAACCCAAATTATCCTAATCCGAAGGATCCATATTTTCTGAGTTTTGCTGATCAACCAGGAAATATCATTACTCCTATTGTTTTCCGTGGACCGAACTATGCTGAGTGGTCTCGGTCGATACGTCTCTCCCTAATCTCTAGGCGAAAGATCACTTTTCTTGAAGGTACTGAAATCAAACCTGTTAATGATGCTAGTAAATTGCTTGATTGGAGATGTGTGCAAGCGCTATTGGTTCAATGGGTTCTTAATACCATTGATCCGTCTCTGAAAAAATCTTTGTCGTACTTTGAGGAGGTTTATCCATTGTGGAACTTGTTGGAGAAAAGATTTGTTGTTAGCAATGACACTCGGAAGCAACAAATTAAGGTGGCTTTAGCTGAGTGTAAACAAACGGCTTCGATGTTTGTGAAAACCTACTTTGGAAATTTGCAGTCTTTGTGGGATGAACAAGCTGCTTATTTTCCATTGCCTACTTGTACCTGTGGTGAACTTGCTGCAAAGCTACATGCTATGAGAGACGAAGATCACTTTCAGGACTTTATGTATGGGTTGAATGCTGAGTTGTATGGACATACCCGATCTAATCTTCTGGCCCAGGATCCTCAGCCAAGTTTAGATCGGGCATACCAGGCAGTCCGTGAGGAGGAGGATATGCGAAAATTTTAGGTCCAATCCGCTGCTGAGGAGGTGTTGGCGCTGGCTATCAAGACTTCACCTCGTCTTTCTACTACTTCTAATAGTAGAACCTCAAATTCCAGGGACAAATCAGGTATGATCTGTACTCATTGCAAGAAAACAGGTCATGATGTTGCAACTTGCTTTGCCAAGATTGGCTATCCAGAGTGGTGGGAGACTCGTCCTCGACGTGAGGGCGGACGTGGTGCTGGTGGTGGCAGAGGCCCGGCACCACAGCAGAGACGTAATGGGGGACGCGGTGCTGGTGGCGCAGGGGTTGTTCATCATGTCGTCGCTGCTGGTCATGGTGTCCCTGCTGGTCTTGCTGGGAGTTCGACGAATATGATGCATGGAGGGTATCATTCACCACTCTCAGGTGAACAATGGCAGAAACTGTTGAGCTTGCTGGGTAACGACAATCCTTCCAACCCTGGTTCTTCAAACTCTGATCGTCTGATGGGTAAGAATTCTTCTGTCACTTGGATATTCGATACTGGGGCTACTCTTTATGCGACAGGTTCTCGTGACTGATCTGTCCTGTGATTTTGCCTGATGGGAGCACTATTGAGGCTGTTCTGAGAGGCAAAGTATTTTTGACTGCTTCATTGGTGTTGACTGATGTTCTTTATGTTCCGACATTGACTTGAAATTTGATCTCTGTCTCACAATTGATTGGTGCCAGAAATTGTGATATGTTATTTACTTCTGATTTGTGTTTTGTTCAGGACCGAAGTACGAGGATGGTGATTGGAGCAGGTGAACAAAGGGGTGGACTTTACTTCTTGGGGGAGGTTCCAGCTTCTTTGGCTTCGGTGATCCTGGCATGCAGAGAGTGATTCCGAGGTTTGGCATAGTAGACTGGGGCATCCTTCAGATAAAGTAATGCAGACTTTACCTTTTCTCTCTGGTAGTAATGTGTTTTCTCATAAGGCTTGTGATATTTTTTATCAAGCTAAACAGACTCGTGATGCTTTTCCTGATAGTAGTAGTCATGCTTTGAGATGCTTTGAACTTATACACTGTGATCTGTGGGGACCATATCGTGTTCCGTCATCTAATGGGGCACGATATTTTTTGACTTTGGTGGATGATTTTTCTAGAGCTGTTTGGGTTATTTTATTGAAGGATAAGTGTGTTGTTTATTCTATGTTTCTTAAATTCATTGCTATGGTGAAGCGTCAGTTTGGGGCTGATATACGTCGTGTGCGGAGTGACAATGGCACTGAATTTAATTGTTTACGAGATTATTTTTCATCTCAAGGTATATTGTTCCAAACATCCTGTGTTGGGACACCTCAACAGAATGAAAGGGTGGAAAGAAAACATCGACATATTTTAAATATAGCCAGGGCATTGAGATTTCAGGGTTCTCTTTCTGTGGATTTTTGGGGGGAATGTGTTCTGGGTGCATGTTATTTGATAAATAGAACACCTTCTAGTATCTTGCATTTTAAGTCTCATTATGAAGTTTTATATGGTTCGGCTCCTTCGTATGATCATCTACGTATTTTTGGTTGTCTGTGTTATGCGTATGATTTGAAATTCCGACATGATAAATTTGCTAGCAGGAGTAGAAAATATATCTTTGTTGGGTATCCACTTGATAAAAAGGGATGGAAACTGTATGATTTGGAGACTGGTGAATTTTTTGTGTCCCGTGATGTTACTTTTTATGAAAAAGAATTTTCTGGGTGTGGCTCTGCTAGCGAGATGTCTTCTGCGACACGTCATACATCTGTTGAGGTGCCGGGAGACGATATAGAGGCTTTTGGGATGGTGCCGGCTACGGTTGCTGAGGCCGGAGTGGTTGCTGGCGGCTCGGCACCGAGTGGCGAGGATGCACAGGTAGCTGCAGAAGTATTGACAGGAGAGTCCGCTGGGGGTGATGCGGATACTACTGATGATACAGGGGATACAGTGTTGCCAGATGTGCCCGACGAGGTAGTATTTGGAAGAGGAATGAGAAAGAAATCACAGCCAGTGCGATTACAGGATTTTGTGACGAATGCTGTTCGAAGTAAAAGTCCTCCCCCCCCCCTCCCCTTCACCACAGTTCATCTGTTCCCGTCACTTTCTCATGTACTTCGTTTCCTCTAACACAATTTCTAAGTTATGACATTTACTGCTGGACACAGAGATTTTCTTGCAGCTATCACTGCAGGTGTTGAGCCTACTTCATATCGCCAGGCCTCGCGAGATTCAGGCTGACGCGCGGCTATGCAAACTGAAATACAGGCTCTGAAAGATAATGGGACATGGAGTCTTGTCGATTTGCCTCCTGGGAAGAAAGCATTGGGTAGTAGATGGGTGTACAAAATTAAGTACAACTCAGACGGAAGTGTTGAGCGCTTAAAGGCACGGCTGGTTGTGTTCGATAATCATCAGGTTGAGGGGATCGACTATTCAGAGACATTTACCCCGGTAGTTAAGATGCCTACAGTTCGGACGTTCTTGGCTGTTGCGGCTGTGAGAGGCTGGACTTTACACCAGATGGATGTGCACAATACTTTTCTTCATGGAGATCTGACAGAAGAAGTGTATATGAAGTTGCCGCCAGGTTTTTCGCATAGTGAACCCAACAAAGTGTGTCGCCTGCGTAAGTCTCTATATGGATTGAAATAGGCATCATGTTGTTGGTTTGCTAAGCTTGCTGCTTCTCTGATATCCTATGGATTTATTCAATCTCATTCCGATTATTTCCTTTTCTCTCTTTTTAAAGGGAAGATAGAGTTGCATGTTTTGATCTATGTGGATGATATGATTGTGTCTGGTAATGACTCAGGTGCTTTAGATACTTTCAAAAAGTACCTTAGTTCTTGCTTTCACATGAAGGACCTTGGTGTGTTGAAGTACTTTCTTGGCATAGAGGTGGCTCGGAGTGCAGAAGGAATTTTCTTGTATCAAAGGAAGTATGCTTTGGACATCATTTCAGAATGCGGCTTGATGGGGTCTCGACCTGCTGGTTTTCCCATGGAGCCCAATCACAAGCTGGCAGAATCGACTAGTCCAAAGATGGCGGATGCAGAGACTTATCGGAGGCTGGTTGGGAGATTGATTTATCTATCATTTACTCGCCCTGACTTAGCCTATGTTGTGCATATCTTGTCTCAATTATTACAGGAGCCTCGACAAAATCATTGGCATGCTGCTTTGAGAGTTGTCAGATATCTCAAACATGCACCGGGACAGAGTATTCTTTTGAAAGCTCATTGTGATCTCCGTCTTTCTGGTTGGTGTGATTCCGACTGGGCAAGTTGTCCCTTGACTCGCCGCTCTGTTACAGACTGGTTGGTGTTTCTGGGGGGGTCTCCTATTTTTTGGAAGACCAAGAAGCAACCAACTGTTTTCCGATTTTCCGCTGAAGCTGAATACCGATCTCTTGCTGCGCTTGTTTGTGAGTTGAAATGGTTGAAGGAGTTATTGGTGTGTTTGGGCGTTCGCCAGGAGTCTGCTATGTCGGTGTATTGTGACAGTCAGTCAGCCCTGCACCTGGCTCAGAACCCGGTATTTCATGAGCGCAGTAAGCATATTGAGGTGGATTTGCATTTTGTTCGCGATGCTATTAGAGATGGCACCGTAATAGCCTCGCATGTTCCTACTTCTTCTCAACTGGCTGACATCTTCACCAAGCCCCTTGGAAAGCATGTGTTTGATTCTTTACTTTCCAAATTGGACATTTGTGACTTGCATGCTCCAACTTGAGGGGGGTGTTAGATTATATTTGTAACTAATGTAAATATGGTCCATAAGCCCAATCGTGTAGACACTATATATATTGTAAACAGTTTCCATCAATGAGAACAAGGCATTATTATTTCCTACAATTGCCAAGCTCTCTAGTGGTGTTGCTGTCATTCAGGTATGCTGAAAGACATGTTGTCGAGCATGTATACTTGCATAGAGTCGTTCCAGCTTATTAGCTTGAGGATCCATATACAATAGATATTGATGATAGCTTGATAGCTCATAATGTACCTATCTTAGTGTTTCTTAGGCTTAGGTCATTTATAATTTTTGACTTTTTATTTGAGATATGATACCTAACTACCATTATAAATTTCTAGCATCTAGTGCAGTAATTTCACTTTCTTTTTCCTCTTGCTCGAGTTGGTGAACTCGAAAAGCAAGTTTTAGAGAAAGCATTAGCCTTTTGTGTTCAAAGTGAGAGCTGGTATGGTTTTGATGTTGAATTTCTTTGGCAGGTTGAGAATCTAAAAGTTGTAATTGAGACTCAACTAAATAGAGGAACGTGTTATCGTGGCGAAGAAAAAAGTAGAGGAGCTTAATGTCACAATGAAAAAAATGTGAGTTTTTGTTAATTTTAAAGACTATTGATTATTATATATGGCTGGCGTGGCATGTGAGTTGCATAAGTCACCACTTAAAAGTATCATAGAAGTTACTTAGGGATAACTGTTAAACTTGTGAAGTTACTGTAGGAGCTATAACAAAGCCAAGTACAGTGCTGTTAAACGTCTCCTAGTCTTAAACGCCAGTTGGTAGATTAGATTATTACTGGAAAATCTTCTCGAGGGGTTTTTTGGTTGTACAACTTGGTTACATGGACATGAATATGACATGAAGGGATACAAACATAGATACCTATTTTTGTGTGATAGTGTATTCGAGTCTGTCTTGTATATATATATATATATATATATATATATATATATATATATATATATATATATATATATATATATATATATATATATATATATATATATGAGGAAAATGTACCTAAGGTCGACCTTAGGTAAGTTACCTTAGGTAAGTTACCTAAGGTCGACCTCATTTTCCTCACTTTACAACATTTTTTTCTTGAATTTTTTTTTATGGGATTCATCTACACCTTATTGATTGGCAACATACCAAATTTCAAGAAAAAATAATATTGTTTAGCCCCCTATCAATAAGGTGCAAAATCGACGGTGTAGCAGCAAAGTTTTAGACCGTCGATTTTGCAAGGGATAGATAGGGGGCTAAACAATATTATTTTTTCTTGAAATTTGGTATGTTGCCAATCAATAAGGTGTAGATGAATCCCATAAAAAAAATTCAAGAAAAAAATATTGTAAAGTGAGGAAAATGAGGTCGACCTTAGGTAACTTACCTAAGGTCGACCTTAGGTACATTTTCCTCTCTCTATATATATATATATATATATTTGGAAAAAGGTAATTAATTTAATTAAAACGCGGAGATCATACACTTAGTTGGTGCGCATTGGCACCTGCATACAAGATACATCCTTCTCAATATTGAGGATCACTCCTCTAATCGAGGTATAGTTATAATCAAAGACACGGCCGTTTCGCTCCCTCCATACGTGCCAAACAGCCGCTGCCAATCTCAATCTAGCTTCATTGTACCATCCAGACCCCCTGTGTTTGCCAGCCATGATAACGCGAACCACCTCCTCGTAGCCCACTCCACTAGGTAGAGTAATACCAAGTTTCAATTCTTGATACTGCAAAATTTCCCTGGCCATCTTGCAGTTGAAGAATAAATGCTCGGCTGACTCGTCCTGCTGCCAACATAGAGCGCAGCTATTGTTCAAGTGAAGGATGCCCAACCTTTGAAGTCTATCCTTGGTAAGGAGGCGGCCACGGATTAACTTGTACAGGCAGAACTAGAATTTGCGGGCAGCGTGTTTGCACCAAACCACGTCCGCAAATTCCCAAGCTTGTCCGACATCCCTCACCTGGGAGTATGCCGTCCGGGTGCAGAAGTTTCCTGTGGGCGAATCCTTCCAACTCCAGGAGTCCGCGCGGATCAGTGTGTCCACATGAATGTGTGGGATAACCGATCGGAGAAGACCTTCAAATCTGTGGCCGTCAATCCGCCATGTAGACCCGTCGAATATCTCTGCTACCTTCCTCTTCCTGTACGCCTCGGCGTCGACGTCAGCGTGATTCCCTGCCCGAGTTAGTAGGCTCTCATGCATGATCCATGGGTCTAGCCATAAGTCTGTGCTCTTCCCATCTTTTATGATGCGTATTAGTTTAGTACGGATCTCGTTTCGGTACTTCAGCATGTATTTGAAGGGGATGGACTCATTGTTATTGGCGTTGTAAGCCCAGAAATTTTCCGATTTTAGGTAGCGATTTCGAACCCAGGCCGCCCACAAAGAGTCGGTTTGCAGGAAGCGCCATACAAGTTTCCAGCCCGCTATCTTGCGCATTATACGCAAGGAACGAAGGCCAACTCCACCTTCCTCCTTCGGTCGACAGAGATCATGCCATGCAATGGTATGAATACCATGACGCCAGACGAAATCAGCACAGGTTTTCTCCATCTTAGCAATTGTAGACAGCGGAAGTAAAGTGGATTGCAGCCAGAAGCTGGCAAGAGCCTGAATAACCGTGCGAACTAGCTCCAATCGGCCTCCAAACGACAGGTTTTTTGCTTGCCAACCCTCCAAACGCTTCCTCACAAAATCGACTATGTTGTGGCACTCCTCAGCTCTGGCATAATTGATAGAGAGAGGGACACCGAGGTATCGGACAGGGAGATTACCTATGGAGATTCCCAATATGCCAGCCAACTCTTCCTTCTGTGAGCACCGACTACTAAAGTATATAGTGCTCTTGTTCTTATTCAGCCTCAAACCCGACAGATTTTCAAACTCCTCCAGAATGCCGGCTAATGTGGTGAGCCCAGACCTGGTTGGTCTCACAAAAACAAGCAAATCATCAGCGTATGTGAGGTGTGTCACATGTGGTTGAACCTGATGAAACAGCGGGGTCAACCGCTTCTGAAAGCTGGCCAAATCCATAAGACATGTAAAATATTCCATAATGAGAGAAAAGAGATAGGGGGAGAGGGGGCATCCCTGACGTAGTCCACAAGAGCTGGAAAAGAACCCATGCGGCTGCCCACGGACTAGCACGGAGAACGTGGCCGTCGAAATGCATGCATGAACACAATTAATCCAAGCCTGGTCGAACCCCATTGCCGCCAGGATATGACATATGAAGGCTCGATTGACTGTATCGTACGCTTTTCGTAGGTCTAATTTGATGCAAGCGCGATCCGCTCCTGGTCGATTGAATTCGCGAACCAGCTCATGACCCAAAAGACTATGCTCTGCAATAGACCTGCCTTTGATAAATGCCGCCTGATTGTTAGATATGAGCTCCGGCATCAGAATCGCCATACGCTTACACATAAAGTGTGTAATGATCTTGTACAGATAGTTGCAGCATGAAATAGGTCTGTAATCGTCGAGAGAGGTAGCTCCCTCCTTCTTAGGAATGAGGGTGAGAAAAGTGTGATTCATCTCTCGCAATAACCTGCCATTCTGAAGGAAGTCATTAACCATTGCTGTAATGGGAGTGCGGAGAATCTGCCAATGTAACCGAAAGAATTTGCTGTTGAACCCATCAGGCCCAGGCGCCTTGTTTGGGTCGGCTGCATTCACGATAGCCGAGATCTCCTCCTCCGAGGCCGGAGCAAGTAACATTCTGTTACCCGCATTTGTGACCAGTTTCTTGCATATAATATTAGGAAAGGATGACAGATAACCATTCTGGTTGTAAAGAGAAGTGTAGAAACTTACTGCCTCAGCGGCGATGTCCTGCATTGCCGAGATATCCTCACCATTAGATCCAATCAGCCTAGGTATGTGGTTTCTGGATTGCCGCGCCTTGACAACGTCGAAAAAGAATTTCGAGCACTTGTCACCTTCTCGAAGCCATTGACATTTGGCCCGTTGGGCCAATTGAATCTCTTCAATGGTGCGAAGTTCTCCCACCTCCCGAGCGAGCTCACGCTCATGCGAGGCCAGTTCGGTATTGAGTATGTCATCCTGGAGTTGGCTCTGGGCTTCACGTAATCGACCTTCGAGTGTCGCCAGGTCATTAGACCCTAGCTGCCGGCTCCATCCTCGTAGCGCTGCTTTAGTCGCGCGGAGCCGACGGATGAGGGCGAATTGGAGATTCCCGTGCACATGCGTTGCCAAGGCCGCCTGAACGACGTCCGCGTAGCCGGGCTTCAAGCACCACTCGTTGTTGTATCTGAACGGGGAGTTCTTCCTGGGTATATCGGCCACCATTTGAATCCGCAGCGGCGTGTGGTTGCTGGTTCCCGCAGCAAGGCCATCGGAGACCACGTGCGGGAAAAGATCGAACCAGCGATTGTTCCCCAATGCTCTGTCAAGTTGGCACGCAACTCGCCTGGTAGCAGACTTGTTGTTCCAGGTCCACAAGTGGCCTGTACGCTCAAGACCCCGCAGTCCCGAGGCAAGCAGACATTCCCGGAATTCCTCCATGATCTTGTCCGGAACCGCCCGTCCCCCAACTTTCTCGTGAGGGGATAGGACAGCGTTGAAGTCGCCTATAGCCAGCAAAGGGAGGTTGCCATTGGCCTCAGTGAAGCTGCTCAGGTTGCGGATATCCTGCCAAAGCCGCCTCCTCTGAATGCGATCGTTGTGGCCGTACACAGCGCATAAGAGGAAGCGAAGTCCACCAGAGTTAGCTAGCACCACTGCAATGACCTGTTCTGCAATGAGGACCACTTGGCCCGACCACGTGCGTTTGTCCCAACGTAGCCAAATTCTAGCCATGGCACATAAGTTAAGATTATGTACCTGATCCCAGTTAGCAGTCGTTCGTCTGGTCAGCATAGTATCAGTCTTGATCTTAGTCTCAAATAGGGCAGCAATCGAGCACTGTTCCTTTCGCAGAACATCGGATATCTCTCGCCAACGTCCGATCGAGCAGGCCCCTCGGACATTCCAGGCGATCAAAGACATTTATTCGACCGATAGATCCCCATGAATAGCTCGTTCCGAACCACCATAGGGAGCTGGTGGTGGAAAAGACTCCATCTCGACTTGTCTTCCGTCTCCTGATTTATTCCCATCGCCTTTTAGGGCTAACCACTTCTGGTTGTCTTTGACGAAGATTGTCTCCTCAGCCCCAGCCGAAGACGAAGGGCGGTCAATGTCTTCTCTGGTATCACTCGCGTGTCGTTTGCGACTGGATGTAGTCTTCTGACTCGGTTTCGGTGTAGGCTTCTCCTTGGCTCCCTTTGTTTTCCTTCTCGTAACAACGGTAATCGCTCCCGAACTTCCTTCTCCAGATTGGAACACTGGAACCGCTTGTGCCCTTTGCAGTAACGTCATTCTATCCGGTAGACTAGGTAGTTCCTTGCCCAGTTTCAACTCCCCGACTGGATTGTTCGTCTTCATCCTTTCGTGGTTGTTATTCAGGCCGGGTAAGACAAGAGCGAGCTCGAATCCAGCGCCATTGTTCATCCCGTCTTGCGTGTCACAAATATCCATACTCGTGTTGTGGGGTAGATTCGAACCATCCTCCTTTGCAGGTTGTGAGTTGCCTTGGTTAGCAGAATCATCCGGTGTTACCGAGGGCGGGTTAGGTTCGGCCTGGCGGTCGCAGTATTGGGAAAGGTGTCCGAAACAGTGGCACGTGTGGCACGTCGGGGGAACCCACTCATATTCGACGGTTTGTGTACCAATCTCTCCCGATGGTAATTCGAATTGAATCACCCTTGGTAACTCCTTTGCTTCAATTTCGACGAAGACCCTGGCATATTGCAAGTACAATCTTGCCATAGTCGCCTCATCTCCTTTTATAGGTCTTCCGATTAGGCTGGTTAGCTTCATGAGCATGGTCGGGCTCCAGTATGCGATAGGAAGGCCAGGGAGGCGAACCCAAACAGGCAATGTGTGGAACAATTCTTTCTCACATTTGAACCCGACATGCCATCTCTTGATGATGATAAGCCGTCCATCGAAGGTCCAGGGGCCTCCCTGGATGATACGTTCTACATCTTCTTTAATGCCAAATTTGATGTAGAAGAAACCATCTTCTCTGGCGAAGAACTCCATACTGCCTTTTGGTCGCCAGACCCTAGCAGCATAAGCGCGTATATGTCCGTAAAACGGTCGGTTGCCCATCACGTACAAGGCAATGGTGTTTTGCCAGAACTCCGCCGTCTCAGCAATATCCTCCTCGCTGAAGATAGCTCTCTCTCCACCTTCTACCCGCTTCGGTGCCACAAAGTTCATCGGGTGATTTGTTGATTCCTCCGTTCCCCGACATAATTCGGCCCAGGATCGCCCTACGGCATACCCCTCTTGGACCCCTGAACCTTCCATCGAATTTGAATTCTGTGGTCGAGAAGTCGGCCTCTGTTGTGTCTGGGCGGAGGGCACGGCCAGTGGAGTCACGACGTTCGCCTCGTGTCCTCCTGATGGTTCCTGGGTGTGTCTTCCTCCCCCACGTGGCGTCGAAGGATATTCCATGTTAAGCGCCCTAGGTGCGCTAGGGCGTCGGAAGTCTCCACCTCTCTGTCTATCATGGATGCGCCGCTGATCCTCCGTCGGGCGACTAGGCCACCATCGTCCCCGACTCTGGTCGTTGCTCTTGGTGTTCATAGGCATGATTGGCCTGCGGGTTCTCCTTCCTCGTCGGGCAACCGTCGTCCACCCTCCATCTGCCTCGCGGGGGATATCGCCTACCCCTCCGCCGTCGGTTACCGGTCGTCCAGGCTTGCTCCCGTTCCCCGCGCCACCATCTTTACCAAGGTTGCCGCCGCGAGATGGATCAGGGGGAAGCCCTAACCCTAAATTACGCATTGCAACTTTTTTCTATTATATATATATATATATATATATATATATATATATATATATATTTGCTATATATATATATATATATATATATATATATATATATATATATATATATATATTGTTTTACTTACATTTTTTTAAATTTTTTGTTTGCAGGATCACAGACAAGAAGCAAATTTTTTGGGAAGACATCCATATCATGAGATATATTAATTGTAGGCTTTTTTGGGGGAAAATTATTCAATTCATGTGTTTTTGTTTACATTATATGTCTTGTTTGAATGCAGTACATTTGTGTAATACAATACATTTCTTTTTGAATGGGTTATTTGAAGTTGTTAAAATATTGTATTATTTTATAAATAGAAGTTTGAAGGCATTATATTGGATATCATGTTGTGTTAACATTAACTTGTTTCTCTTTGTTCTCAAGTTCTTTGAATACAAATTTCATTATTTATAAGTTATTTTTGAAATATTTTTTACATTTATGTTAGAAAATATAAGTGAAAATAAAAATTAATATAAATAAATATGAAAAATATAAATTAGCTTCTGCGACATCAATTGTGTACCAGAAAGTGCATTTATATTTGGCTACATTAGCTTTTGCGACATCGAATTGTGGCAGTAAGTGTATTTATATTTGGCTACATTAGTTTTCGTGATATCAAATTACGTAGCAGATGTGTTTTTATAAAATAAAATAAAATAAAGAATTACACTTTTGGCGACATGTGTTATGTTGCCAATAAATCATCTTTCAACGACACAAAACATGTCGCCAAAAATTATTGTAAATAAAAAATATATGATGTCACCAAAAGTGATTATATTTTACGACATGGGTGATTTCGTGTTGCCAAAGACTTTCCCAGACAAGGCTACAGCGACATGTGTGCGACATAGCCAGATATGTCACAAAAATGCTTTGGCGACACAAATCTAAGTTAGCGGCTTAGCGCTACATATTGCTTATGTCGCTGAAAATGCATTTTTCTTGTAGCAGCAGTGGGTGCGGTGGCGTCGTACGGCTCACAACGGTCGGATCCGAAGCTGTGGCGATGGCCGCGGTCAGATCCGGCCGGGCGGCGCTCACCGGAGGGAAGAGGCCACTCACCACAGTGGCGGAGCGGCACCGAGGTCAGGACTGGAGGCATGGCGAGCTGCAGATCTGGTCGTCGGGGCGGATCTCGAACCCGCCGGCGCTCGAGGAATGGGGTCGACGACAAGTGGAGCAAGAGGCGGAGGACGCAGAGGACGCGTTCGTCGGCTCGGCGAGACCGGACGGCGGGCGGCGGAGAACGGTTAGGTTCCCACCCTCTCTCTCTGTGTTTGTGGTAGGGTTTGGTGGCGGTGGTGGCCGGTGGGAGATGTGGTAGCGGTGGTTGCGTGGAAGAGTCGGGATGGAGGTGCCAGTGGTGGCGGTGGCAAGGGCAGCGCCGGGGTAGCGCTGGTGTCATTGGTCTAGGCAGCGGTTGGTTGTCGGGGATCGACCGGGAAGGCTCGGGTGGTGATGGGTTTTGGTCGGGATTGCAGGATGTGGCTGTGTGAGGGGTCGACAGGAAGGAGACAGGGGAGGCAACGGTGGTGGTTTGGTAGTGGTGGCCAGAGCCGAGGCAGGGTAGTCAAGGGAGATGGACTGCTGTTGGGCACTATAGAGTAGGGTGGCGGCTGCTGTTAGTGTGGAATTTTAGAGTTTAGGAAATGCTATGTAAAGTATTGGGTAGTTCCCAATATTTATAGGGTAGAGTAGGAAAAACCCTAATGGCGGAATTCTAAATGTAATAGAACTAGAAAAATAGTGAAACTACTAACTGCTAACACTACCACTAACTGCTAATAATTAAGTAATTAATACTAATTAATCACTAGCTAATTACTATTTAGCTAGCAACAACTAGTTAATACTAATCAAAAGCCGTAGCCTACAATCCAAGTCCTAACTTGGTAGGCTAGAACTAGGACCAGAATGGTTTTAACCCGATACAAGGGAAATCGAATAACCAACAAATTGTCGTAAACCTTTAAGATTAAAATAATTAGTGATAAAAGTGTATTTAGTAAACAAAAATATTTTGTCAAATTATTCCTTATATAAAAGAAATATCTATGTCTTATGAAAAATTTAGAAAATGGAAAAATAAATTTATTTAGGACAAAATCCTATATATTATGGTTTTTCTCAAAATCAAAGACCCAACAAAATAACGATAGCATAACACGATCAAAAATATACTCAATATTAAAATTCACAATTTCAAAGATGTTTAAAAAATTCAGAAAAATACAAAAATACAAAAAATCAAAAAAATTCAAAATTCAGTTAACGGAGGTTACGGACACTTCGACCTATAATGCCAAGTGCGAGAAGGCGAAGGCTGCCTGTGCTAAGGGTAGTCATCACACAGGTGGATCCATCCCAATTTCAGAGCAATATCGAATGATGGTGAGTATTCTTATTTGTTATTTATTCAATTATTTAATTTTAACTTTTAGTTATTAATTGCTGTTTAATTATTACAGTGCGAGGAGATAGCCAGGACAGGCGGAGACCCGAATACCGTCGACTTTTCCAAAGTTTTCAACCGTACCCATAAGCAAAAGAAGGATGGGAAGCTCGTAGATGATCGGACGACCAAAGCCTATGTAAGTTTTCTCAGTGCTATCTAATTACATTCTTCTTTATACTTAACTATAATTATTTTATCTAAATAGCTAGACCTAACTCTAAATATTCTACCATAACCTAATTAGCAATAAAAATCAAAGACAAAACCTACAATATCTAAAAATATACTTAATAGTAACAAAAATACGTATATTAGCTCTAAATATATATACCTCTATAAATATAGGAGACGTATGATGTAACCACCACTTTTCTAAATTGGGATATTTTAGTAATTTTGTGATATTTTTGAATTTTTATTATTTTATTAATTAATTTGATTGGTGTGTAGCTTTGATTGGTGTTTTTGGTAGTAGAAGGTGGTATACCTTACTCAACCTTGATTAGAAGACTAACCATATGATTAGAATTATTTTTTGGCTTTTTAGATTTTAATTTAGAGCTATTGTCCATTTTAGGAAACATTTAAATCATTTGTAAGTCATTTTACACATAGCCTTTAAGCCTTTTTGTCAATGGGCCTTTAAACTAACTTAAGGAGTGCTTGGCCAATAACCAAACCCTAAACCTAATCCCCACACCCCTGGCTGGCCATAAACAGCCCCCCCCCCCCCCCCTTTTTATTGTGTTTAAACCTAGTAGCTGTTACAAGTTCACAAACCCTTTTTTTTTTTCCTTCTCCTCCAAAGGTCCCATTTTCTCGTTTCTCACCCAAATCCTTCCAAACGAAGTGCGTTGCGATCGTTGGGAGGAGAGGAACCTGCTGGAGACTTGCTAGCGAGAGATCAGAGGCATTTGGCTGGAGGAAATCGGCATCGACGCGTTTGGAGGTACGTTGCATTGAGATTTTGATTCTCAATAGGTAAACCCCTATAAACACTTGTTATTCCCAATTTTTCTTCGTATATGCATCCATATAGGTACCCCGGACCTGTGCATGAAGTTTGGTAGGTTTTTGCGTTCGTTTGATAGCCGTATCGGACACGTATTAGTCCATTGGAACACGTGTTTGACGAAATACCACTTAGAACTGAAAGTTGGTATTTTTCGATTCTGTTTTCATGAATTTCTTGCTATTATTATTTTAAATAACTTTCGTGAAGACGGATCTTGATTCGACACGATTTCAGTGTCCGAATCGGACACGGACACGCGTGCATGTAGAAGCATGAAAAATATGGGTTTCATGCGGATTATAAATTGTCGCATAGGTACTTTGGGTCAAACAGGTCTGCATGAAGAAAAGCCGTATGACTAGTTCAATGACATATGCGGCCCGTCGACAAACAGCTGCAGAATGAAGATATGCGGCCAAGAGGAGCAGTCCGACTGATAAAGCTGACAAGTCCCGACAAAACTGACAAAAATGACAGCTCTGACACTTCAACAAAAAGATAAGACGTGAGATGTCGCCCAAAAGCAGGGTTCGTACGTCTTCATCTAAGCCGCATGAACCTTATACGGCTCAGACTTATGCGGCCCCAAAATCTCCAAACTTCATGCAGCCAAGAGTAACTGTGATTCAGGCCGCATGAGCTTTATGCGGCCAAAATACAGATCGAAGACTGAGAAAACTATGTAGCTTCCCGCAACAGGACACGTGGCAATCTGACCAAGTCCCTAACTATCCAGATTTGCTGCAACAAAATCCCAACAAATCGACAGATGGCAGCCAAAGAGCGGGTCTTCGCGTGCTAATCAGCCACGTGGCCTCAGGCTGTCTATGCGGCCCAACATACATTCTATTATAAATAGCAGGGTGCCACTCCCCTGCAAAAGGCTGGCAACCTTCAAGAAAAAAACAATTTCTTCACGAGCTAGAGACTGCATCAGATAGTCCACGGAGTAAGGCAGAGTTAATAGCACTTTCCAGAGCCTCCACCGTCACCCCCAGAATCAAAACTAAACAATTGTACTTAGATTGTTTCCTAGAATTTCTTTCTAGGCTCTTCTTTGTACAAGCGAGTTTGTAATCAATTTCAGTGTTCTGTAATACCTGTCTTTGATTTTTTTTTATGGCAAACACGATGGCAACTCTGCTGGGGACGTCCTTCTCTTCCGATGAGAAGTTGGTGACGCAATCTGACGCGTCCAAGCTCGGCTCTACACAGCAGATGCTTGTGGTTCGTTTTGACCAACAAGCCTTCGAAGAATTGCTCTCTGAAGGGAGCGCCAGCCCGTCTCAAAAGTGAGCTAACCCGAAGAGGACTCGCAAGGCGTCGGTGTGCAAAACTGTTGCCCTCGACCAAGTTCTCAAAGAAGCTTCTTCTGCAGCCCAAGACGGTGACCAGAACTCTCCTGCGACTTTGTTTCCGACCGCAGAGGACCCCACTGTCCCCAAATCCAGCAGAGAAAAATACTACGATGCTGAGTTTTGGGGGGCACAAGGAAAATCCATGCGGACAAAAAAGAGGCCGCAGAGAGGAGATGGGCAGTCTGTCCATGCAACAACCAACTCCGGCCGCAGGCAGACAACTCATGCGGCAGCCAACTCTGGCCGCAGGAAGATGATACATGCGACAGCCAGCTCTAGCTGCAAGAAGATGGTCCATGCGACGACCAATCCTGGCCTCAGACAGGGCGTCTCATGCAGCCCTGTTAGAAGCTCTGTGTTCGACCGCCTCTCATGCGGGCCTGACACCATGCGGCCTACTGAGGATGCGGGATGTATCAATCTGGGCTCTTTTTACTATACGTCTTTGGACGCTAAGTCAAAAAAGTCTAGGGCAGTATGGGCTCAACCAGCCCAGTCAACTGTCCAAGTTGCTGACTGTCAGCGGGCCCCGTTGACTGTTACACGGGCTCCTGACGGAAAGTTGTATAGAACCACTCGCGTCCAGTCCCCCAGGGCTAACGGATAGGGTGGGTCTTTAAAGTCTCCCTCTAAAGATCCAAAGCAAGTACTTTTACTAGCCACGGATCAGGGAGCAAGCATGATACCCAAGCACCCGTGCGCTCGGGATACCCGAGTTCACAAGTTTGGTGCAAAGGTAGAGCAGTCTCCTACCTACTTACGTGACGTGATTACTCACAAACGCAAGACGACAACGTCGGCATGCAATGAGTCCCTCTCGGGGCGTCGTTGCATCCAAGTCATCATCCACTGCTGCTGCGACAAATCAGCAGCACCTGAAAATCGACAGTCAGTTTTATTAATAATTATAGTGTATATATATATGTATATAAATATATATCAATATAAGTGTGTATGTATTTATATTGCATATTAGTTATAATAAAAAGAAATAGAAAAAGAAGTAAAACTAAAATCAGTAAATGAAAACCCCTCAAAGCCAAGTCCAAACCAGCATGCAGCCCGGCCCAAATCAACCCCCAACCCAGGGCCCGAGCGGAACACCCCCGATTCATTTGAATAGAGGCTCGATATATATATATATATATATATATATATCGAGAGAAAGGCCGAGAGGGAGCAACATAAAAATCTAAAACCCTAAAACTTCCCCGCACACCATGCCGTCCCCATGGCCGACTCCCTTCCCTTCCCATGTTCTCAACCAAAGTTTCTCTCAGCACATCATGTGGAGTCGACGTTGTAAACCTCTCAGGTGCTACAAATCGATCGCCTAAACCTGCTAACTCGAACCCCGTTCTCGCTAGACTATGCAGGGACCGCTGCCATCTTTTCGTGCCTCTGTCGAAAACCAAGGGACCAGTACTGGCACCATCGACCTTCTTATCGACGACAGCCACCCAAACTCCCTGCAAACTTGACGAACTCCTCTTCCTCATGGACCATGCCAGGTACGTCGTCGAAGCCAACGGCGTCGCGGACGTTGTCGAGGTACTCGAGGCCTCCATCGAGAACGTTGACATGCCGGAGAAGGTCGACGTCATGGGCTATTTCCTCCTCCGCAAGTCTATGTTCGACTCGGCTTTCTGTGCGCACGACCTCTAGGCGGAAGACTGCATCGCACGGCTGTGACTGTCGTCCTTCCTCTCCTACGGCAGTTCTGCAGCACCTCTACACCTCTGCATGATCTAGATCGGCCACGCGCTTTACATCCTTGATTTTCAACCAGACCCCGACACCGTGCTCATTGTCGACGCATACGTCGGTCAGCCGGGCTTCGTCCCTGAGCTAACTGCGTGTGTATCCATCGAGTATCCGTCGAGCCTCATTGTGCATAGCACCATCGTGAATAATCTCCAACCTCCAGGTCTCCCTTGCGTGGATGGAGGAGTCACGACGGAAGCTCTCACATGGAAAGAGTTGCATCAAAGGCTGTAGCTTGAAGAGAAAAACCCATCAACATGAGACATTAGCTTTTAGAGGTAAAGACCTAATTAACCCCCACCCTTCAGTTATTTATGCTGCATATAGGTGAATGAATGTTAATATAATAATTATCTTTAGTTAATATATGCTACAGGAGCATCATAGTGCATATGATACACGGTTATTTACAAATTATATGCAAGTACGCATTTACCATATATACTTATGTAGGCATGTAATCTAGGTGGGCTATAATATAGAACTATTCACGAATGTGCATATAAAACCGATGGAGCATGCACTTGTCTCCAAATGTTATTAATATAATATTATTGATAACCCACTTTATTGTTCACGTGGGAGCCCTTAGCACTCACCTAGGTTAGAAGCTAGATTTGTTTTGTTCCAAGCATGGAAGAAAGGAATCTTTTTCTTCCAAGAACTTCACATAACCAATTATTTGAGATGCCATCAAACAAGCAACACCATTCCCTTCACTATTTCACGTAGTAACCAATGCAGGTGATTATTGAAAATAACTATGCATGCATACACGTGGGCCTTTAGCCAATTACTTTATGCACATTCGTCAGATCGAGACGAAACATACGCCAACAGAACCGTATCATTTTTCTGGTCCTGTATGCCAAGTTTGGTCTAATTCTGAGACAGTTGATCGGATCGTCGTTTCGCGGGCCCCACGATCCGACTCAACGGACGATTTTGTGCACGACCCGTCGGAATCCAACTTTGGACATACGGTTGGGTTCGTATCAGAAAACCAGACCTGTTGACATATAGTTTGACGACTTTAGAGACCGTTGACTCTGGCATGCTTTTCGGTGCAAATCGGGTCCAACGGCGGACACTATTTTGACCCAAAATTACCGTTTTGCCCCTGTGTCCAGAATTGGACTTAAGGACATGCAATCCTAGCTAATTTGACTATTCTGAGAATGTTGGTAATATTTATTTCAGCATCTGGAGACTCTTTGCATGTGTTGACTTTAGTGACTCATCTGATGTGGTTGTACTATCGGTTTCTCCAGCTAAGGACCTCAGGCAAGTGCACTTTCTGATTGCTTTCGATTCATAGTAGTCTTTTCATTTCATGTCTATACGTATATCTTGCTGCTTGTTGACACGCTCGTCACACGGAGTAGTCGGAAGGGGAAATATCTTAGTAGACATGTGGACTACCCAGAACTATCCCATGAGTCTATTCTTGAATGATAGCAGCTGCACACGACACGTGCAGGGTGTCGGATTTACCCCCTAGCCGTTCACATGTCGAAACGGATATTTCACACCACGTAGGTAGTTGTCTTTTATTTATTTTTCCTTTTTCTTCTCCACCGTGCCATGTCATCAGTACTTTCCAGTTTTCATATCTCATATGTTATTTTCATGTCTTGTTAATTCTATTGTGTTTTCGTATTGCCGTCGATTTATGTACTTGTTCCATTCCTGACTGGAAACCATCATTTTCAGGTTAGCTGTGGCTTCACTTAGCTTGGAAGATTCGGGTGTACTTGCAAACAGAAACCTAGAAATAGATAGCAGTTGTATCAATTTCATTAATTGTAAAATCTGGTATTTTCTTTAATTATAAATGTTGTAAATGTTATAACAAATTTAGAAATGTGAATGAGCAGCAAATGTTATATTTTGAGCATTATTTCTTGCGGGCTTGACAGCGTTCTACCGCCGACTCTGCGGCGTAGGCTGGCTTGGACACGTCTCATATCCGTAAAAGCGAGTACGGATCGTGACAAGTTTTCCAGCGACTGCAGCAGCCAGAACCTGTCTGACAACAGCTCAAGAAACAGGTGCAAATTCCAGGGGACGAGGAGTTTTCTATCGCCTCCTATAATTCGACTCAAAAGGTTCCTCCTGGCAAGGGAGGAAAGAAGACAGGCTCTTCCAGCCCGGCCATCTCGGCCAGTATTGCAAGGAGACTCTCATCTGCGGGGTTTTCATCGACAACCACAGGGGGTGTCTATTTAGGCACTCGATCCAAAAAGAAGCTTCCGACACCCGGGGGTGCACCTTCGGCCTCCTTGAGAGTAGATGAAGCTGGGGGTAGCAGTCCCCTCAATGTATGCGACAACCCGGTGTACCAAGAGCACATACAGGGGGTAGAGGTCCTCCAGAACTGTGCAACAGACTTGGATTCCTCTGAGGGCCACCACACTCACCAAGACGATGCGGCTTCCTGTACATGGGGTAGCACCCCTTTCGAGTCTGACGAAGATGATATTCCGACATTCCCTGACGATTTCTCTATACAAGGGTACCGTACCGAGAGTACCTCTGCCACAATCCCTTCCACCACTACCCACGTCAGGACAGTCTTTATGGCTGACGATGATCATGAAGCACCTTCTGACCGACAACGGCTAGAAATGCTGTAAGCCATGCTCTTGTCCTTGGTCAAGTCCGTGGACGAGATCAAAGCTGCCTTGCCAGCTCAACCAGCAAGGACTCCCGGGCAAACAAGCTTGGGATCCGCAGTTAACGCGGACTCCAATACGACCGCCCCTCCTTCGGGTGATGATCCCTTAGCTGTAAGCCCCTGAATTTAGGGCTGATTTTTTTTATTTTAATAATCAATTAATTAGAATATTATTATTTGATTATTATTTGATTTAATGCTCTTTACCGTGACTTGGAATTCTAGAGCATCAGGGATGCCAGTCTCTGGAAACTTCCTTCTTGGAGTTTATAGTAGACGAGATTATCTTCATTTTGATATATCGTGTCCCACTCGAACTTGTTCCCTTGTATCCTTTTTGGTTCGCGCAAGTTCGGGTCAATATTAGACCATTTAATTATTAATTGAATTCCCACTTTTATTTTGATCTTCGTTTGCACGTTACCGTGGCTTTTAATTTAGGAGCACCAGACTAGTCTTTTTCTTGAAACCAACTTGTCATGTCTGATCTACTCGAGACGCTCTTCACCCATGATCTTCGTATCCCACTCAGACACTCCATTTTGTGCTCCATTTCTTTCGCACAACTTCCGGTTCAATTTAGGCCAATTAATTATCTGCCGTAAAATCTGATTTAATTTTCCATTTAATTTCAGGGCCCGACATCGGTCCAGCCTAGTCGACCCAAAATATGGCCCTAGCCTGTTTTGAGCCTATTATGCACGTGCCACTTGCGTGCCACAATTTCGATTCCCCTTTGCTCCTATTTCATCCATGATTTAATTTGGTTTAATTTATAAATTTATTTAAATCTTGGCTTCGACCTTGTCCAAACTTGGCCCAACGCCCAACCCAGTTTAGTGTGGGCCCTGTCATGACTGCCCATACACCCCACTGGTGTTTTTCCATTTTTGCCTACTCGAAAATATAATTCTTTTATTTTATAAAATATCTCTACCTCTCTCTTATATATATATATATATATATATATATATATATATATATATATATATATATAATGTAACTCCATATTCTCTCTCCTATATATATATATATATATATATAATGTAACTCCATATTCTCTCTCCTCCTAATAATACCTACACACACAAGTCACTCTCTCTCCTCTTCCCATGTATCAGCCGAACACCACCTCCCTTTCTCTAAATATCTCTTTCTCTCTTACTCTTTATATAATATATGTACACCCACATATATTATATATACATATATACTTCTCTCTCTCTAATTCTCTCTACACACCTCACCCCTCTCTCTTTACAGCTAACCCACCCCCCTCCTTTGCTGTACACGAAGACCCCCACTCCCCCTTCTCTATCACACTTCTCTCTCTCTCTAAATATCTATTCTCTCCCTCTCTTTCTATATTAATATACTCACACCCATACAAATCTCTCTCTCCCACTCTCCTTACACTACAAAACCGCCACCCCCCCCATGGCTGAGCTCCCCGGGTTTCCCCACGGCTAGGCCCAGCCCCTCGCCGACGGCCAACCGCCACCTCCTCCCGAGCTCACCACCCTTCCTCCTCACCTCTCCTCCTCTTCTTCACCATTTCATAACTATCACCAACCACCACCATCAACTTCACCATCATCATCATCATCATCTCCACCCCCACCACCATATCTCCTCCACCCTCCCCAGCCGCGTGCGCAACCGCCGGGCCTCCGCCGCCGCGTGCCACCGCCGGCGACGCTCGCGCGCGTACGCAGCGCAGGAGCAACAGCACTCGCCGCGGCTGCAACAGCAGCGCGAGCAGCAGCTCCGGCGGCGCTGCCGTCGTCGCGCGCCACCTCGCGGCCACCGGCCGTCGGCCACCCCGCCGACCTCGTGCGACCGCGGCGAGCCCCCAGCAAGTTCCCCCGTGGCACGCGTCGTCTCCCACGACGCGTCGCCGAGACGATTCGTGCATTTTGCACGGGATTCGTCGTCGCGCGCGCGTTTCGAATTTCAGTTTCGACGTTTCGGGACAGCGACTTTGCGCCGATTTTCTGGACAATCCGACCGTTGGATCGGCGAACTCCTTGCTCCGTCGCAATCTCGGTATATCCATCTTCACTCCCCTCAATTTTTGTCCGTTAATTTCGTCGTTTGATACATCAAAACCGGCCACCAAGTTGACGTTTTAATTTGTACTGTTTTGGACAGTTTTGCGACGCCAACTTCGCGGATTCGTATCTTCGTCGTCGCAGCTCCGTTTTGCGCGCCACCAGTTCCGGTGCACAGCTGGTATAACCCTCTTCCTGCTCCCTTAAGATTTCATTTTAGTTTGAGCTAGTTAGGTCGGTCGAATTCGACGCCAAAGTTGGCCGTTCGAATTCTTAGTGTTGCACTTGTAAAATTCCATTTTTGAATCTGGGACTCCGGATTCGAATTCTGACACCACCAGTAGACTCGTGGCGTCGTTCTGGCCTGTTTTCATATAAAGTTTGCCTGATTTGGAGAACGTGGGCCCGGGCACGCATTTCGGTGCAAAACGGGTCCCACTTTCTGAGTCAACGGGACTTTTTGACGCCGGCTCATCGGAATCCAATTCCGGATATACCGTTGAGTTCGTATCGTCATTCTGAACTCGTTGACATATAATTTGCTAGGTTTTAGCGGACATTGGTTCCGGCACGCATTTCGGTGCAAGTCGGATACCAACATCCGGGTCAACGGGTCATTTTGAGTTCGGCTCATCGGAATCCAATTCCGGATATACCGTTGAGTTCGTATCGTCATTCTGGACTCGTTGACATATAATTTGCTGAGTTTTGAGGACATTGGCTCCGACACGCTTTTCCGTGTAAATCGAAATTTTAATGTCCCGGTCAACGGACCAATTTGAGATCGGGTCAACGGAATCCAATTCTGGATATACCGTTGGGTTCGTATCTTCATTCTGGATTCGTGGACATATAATTTGTTAGATTTTGTGCACTTTTATTTCGGCACGTTTTTCGGTGCAAAGTGTGTCCAACGGCGGACATCATTTTGGCCCGAAATTACCGTTTTGCCCCTGTGTCCAAATTGGACTTTAGGACAGGCTATCCTAGCTGATTTGACCATTCTGGACACGTTGGTGATGTTAGTTTCATCATCCGACAACATCTGTAGATTTTTTCCCTTTTTGTGTCATCCTATTATTATAATATTTTCTCCTTTTGGTTGTTTTAGAGACCCGTCGATTTCAGTGATTTCTAAATCATTGAAATTCATAAGTTGACCTTGTAGATGTTTATAGAGACTAGCTTGACCATGGTTGACTACTTTGACTAGAGTCGAAGTAGAGTCAACAGTTGACCTAGGTTTGATCAGACTTGACCAACGTTGATTTTTTTGACCAAAGTCAACTGTACGTCAACTTTGACCCAGTTTGTCTTAGTTTGACTTAGTTTGACCTAGATGTTAATACGCCTTTTGACCCTGATCAGCTCTTGTATTATTTCATCTTTAGGTCTGTGGCTTTACTCTGAACCCTGATTCATATTGACAGCAGGACCCCAGGCGAGTACATTCTCTGATAACTTATTCACAATTTATGATAACTGTTATGATTCATGTACTTAGTGTTGATATGCTTATTCCCGACACATGGTTCTCACGGATTGGTATTCTTGGATCCCGACGAGAGATGTCTCTCCTTCTTAGGTTGGGATGTATTGTGCAAGCACCCTTGTAGCTCTTGCTCGATATATGGTCACTGATTCTAGAGCAGGTTCGCGACCTTCTCATTAGAATCCCGTGCAGTGACGTGTCCTGTTTGGATCCATTCTACCAGTTGGGGTAGGGGGAGTAGTAGCGTATGCCTGTGATCATATCCCCTTGCTATCTTGAACAGTGTGAGTCATATACCGCACTTATGACTTGCCAGGCCGATTCTTGACAGTTTCCCAAGCCGATCACAAGTTGAAACTGCTACTCACACACATTGGATATATAGCTTACCTTGATTCGTGTACATGCCATGATCCCGTTCTATTTTCTTGTTCTAGCTCTAGCTTTACAGCTTACCATGCCATGATACATACATGTACACTCCATGATTTTATTGTATATGCTCTATTTACAGTCTTATAGCTTTTATTCTATCTTGAGATCTGTTATGAGATATATGTACTCGTTCCGCTCCTGACTGGATACGTTATGAAATTTTAGGAGTAGTTGTGCCCTCATTATTGGACTTCATGATGTTGCTAGCTGAGGTGGATCTCACTATTCTTCTATGTGAGTTGCCTGGTAGTTATTCTTAGTTAGTCTTATTGTTCCTTCTTTATCTTTCATGTCTTATGATCATTGTAGATTCTAGTTGTTCTAGTGATATTGTTATTATTTCTTGTCTTATCTTCCTTAGTTTTCGTGATGTGACATGAGTACATTTCTAGATATAGATTCATAGAAGTTGTAGTTAGTATAGTATACTTGACAGCGTTCTACCGCCGATACCGCGGCGTAGGCTGGGCGTGGCCCACGTATTCGTACCCGTATATCCGGGTGCGGGTCGTGACACGTTTTTAGTGGTGGCCCATGCAGGTCAGTCTTTGCAATTAATGCGAAGTCGTGGTAGTACTTGAGCTTTTCTGTACTACTGCGAGCCTGCCCTAGGATTAAGGTTGAGACATGGAATATTTTAGGATTTGGTACTCAGTCACGTATTAGGAACTCTTGGTAGATTCAAGGGATGACCCCTGGGAATCTTATTTCAAACTTTCGAAACTTTTTCTATTTGTTCCTGTTCGTCCTGATTTCTGAAATAACTGTCCGTATCAAACTTTATTCCTTCTTGGGATGAGTTTGTGGACCCCCGAGGGAAGTTATAAGTTGGACTTGTATATCATCTAGGTTGGGGAGAGAATATGATTTATCAACCTCGTATCATGGTCGAGGTTTGTTTTAGATTATATTCTACCATTTTCTATCTTGACCTAGGTAGTACCCTCTGGACTTTTCCTGAGATTTTTTCTCTGAACCCCATCTCGGAAGTTGTTTCTGTTGTTTCTATTAACTTACCCTTGACTTGTTGTTGAATTTTAAATCTTAATATTCGTTGTTGACCTTTGATTTGTTTTGGATAATTCTTTTAAGGATTGAGTTAAGATATCCTGATAAACATATTTGATGGAGACGATGAGAACGATAAATGTCTACTTTATTTATGGAGTTGGAATTTATCGCAGTCATATTAGCTAGCCTGACAGGGACATGGAGCCTGATTTTGGATATACTATCCTAGTTATGGAATTTAGATTCTCTTGCAGCCATACCGGTTGGCGTGGTAAGGAATCTAGATGACATGATTTTAGGGTGTATACCTTAGTTATGGACTCTATCGTTTATTGCAGCTATGTTTACTGACGTGGCGTAAATTCTGGCAACATGGTTTTGGATAGACGTGTATGGTTATCAGGTCATATCTTAAGTTGATTCACTTCATTTACCAATTGAGCAAGATAATTCCTACCATTATTCTTGTTTATCATTATTCTCTCTCCCATCGCATGATGATTTTCTCATCTTACCGTAATTTTCTTTGCCTTGTTTAGCTATATCTTGACTACACCAATCAACTATCTCGTATCTACAACTGTCATCTACACTTGAAAACTCTGAAATTTTGAAATTTTCATATCTCAATTGTTTCTTAAATTTCGATACTGTTAAGATTTTGATTTCCCTTCTGTCCATGACCAATCAGTTTTCGTCGTCTTGTTTATCGTGCCAAAGAGTCTTGGTTGCTGACTAAACTCTAGATGACTTCAACTTCCTTTGTGACTTGGATTTTCATCCTTGGATGTTCGTGCCCAACCTTCGTTGAACTTATTCCCCATCTTGCCCAAATTCTGAATTACTCGAAAGTTGATCAACTTAGATTGTGTTGAGACAAATTTCTTTATCGTGGTTGAATTTCAATGCTATTAACCTTCGTGCATTGACTTCCGATTTTGAGCATGTTTGGATTTTTAAACACTCGTGCCTATACTCTTTTCGACCTTGATTTGATTTTCTGATTGTATCTGAAATTTCCTTGTGCTTGATCGTGCCTATCTCAAATCCTAAATCAAATTTCAGTAAGCTGAAATCCTATTATCAATATTTGTCAATTGTAACCGGATGAAGCTCAAGTTTTGATTTTGTTGTCATACCTCTATCGTGCCAGGTGATCTTTAGACTATTTCCAATTTTATTCACGCTCGAACTTGGAGCGTATTCCATGATTTTATTAATCATACTCTTCAATCTTGATCAGGTCTATAAGACCTTGACTTCGATTTTGTTGTGTCTGAAACTCCAGCTCAATCATGCCAAGTCTTGTTTTGGTCATGATTATCTCTCATCTTGATCAAGCCTGCGTGACTTTCAGACTGATTATCCGTTAACCCGAGTGCTACACGTCACCTCGTACGTAGACTTCATCTATAACTTTCGTTCTCCTAAGTCATATCTAAATCGTGCCCCAATGACTTGACTTATTTCTGAAATCACGCACGTATGATTCTGTTCCTATTTTGATTCTATCGTGCGGAAAATTTTTTATCGTACCTGAATAATTGTGAATTGATTATCTTAATCGTGCAAACTTGTCATTCTATGATCGTGCCTAAGTTTTGCCTAAAAACTTTCTATCTTGTTTTACCCCTACTACAACCTTAATTTCGAGGACGAAATTTCTATAAGGTGGGTAGGATTGTAAGCCCCTGAATTTAGGGCTGATTTTTTTATTTTAATAATCAATTAATTAGAATATTATTATTTGATTATTATTTGATTTAATGCTCTTTACCGTGACTTGGAATTCTAGAGCATCAGGGATGCCAGTCTCTGGAAACTTCCTTCTTGGAGTTTATAGTAGACGAGATTATCTTCATTTTGATATATCGTGTCCCACTCGAACTTGTTCCCTTGTATCCTTTTGGTTCGCGCAAGTTCGGGTCAATATTAGACCATTTAATTATTAATTGAATTCCCACTTTTATTTTTGATCTTCGTTTGCACGTTACCGTGGCTTTTAATTTAGGAGCACCAGACTAGTCTTTTTCTTGAAACCAACTTGTCATGCCTGATCTACTCGAGACGCTCTTCACCCATGATCTTCGTATCCCACTCAGACACTCCATTTTGTGCTCCATTTCTTTCGCACAACTTCCGGTTCAATTTAGGCCAATTAATTATCTGCCGTAAAATCTGATTTAATTTTCCATTTAATTTCAGGGCCCGACATCGGTCCAGCCTAGTCGACCCAAAATATGGCCCTAGCCTGTTTGAGCCTATTATGCACGTGCCACTTGCGTGCCACAATTTCGATTCCCCTTTGCCCCTATTTCATCCATGATTTAATTTGGTTTAATTTATAAATTTATTTAAATCTTGGCTTCGACCTTGTCCAAACTTGGCCCAACGCCCAACCCAGTTTAGTGTGGGCCCTGTCATGACTGCCCATACACCCCACTGGTGTTTTTCCATTTTTGCCTACTCGAAAATATAATTCTTTATTTTATAAAATATCTCTACCTCTCTCTTATATATATATATATATATATATATATATATATAATATATATATATAATGTAACTCCATATTCTCCTCTCCTATATATATATATATATATATAATGTAACTCCATATTCTCTCTCCTCCTAATAATACCTACACACACAAGTCACTCTCTCTCCTCTTCCCATGTATCAGCCGAACACCACCTCCCTTTCTCTAAATATCTCTTTCTCTCTTACTCTTTATATAATATATGTACACCCACATATATTATATATACATATATACTTCTCTCTCTCTAATTCTCTCTACACACCTCACCCCTCTCTCTTTACAGCTAACCCACCCCCCTCCTTTGCTGTACACGAAGACCCCCACTCCCCCTTCTCTATCACACTTCTCTCTCTCTCTAAATATCTATTCTCTCCCTCTCTTTCTATATTAATATACTCACACCCATACAAATCTCTCTCTCCCACTCTCCTTACACTACAAAACCGCCACCCCCCCATGGCTGAGCTCCCCGGGTTTCCCCACGGCTAGGCCCAGCCCCTCGCCGACGGCCAACCGCCACCTCCTCCCGAGCTCACCACCCTTCCTCCTCACCTCTCCTCCTCTTCTTCACCATTTCATAACTATCACCAACCACCACCATCAACTTCACCATCATCATCATCATCATCTCCACCCCCACCACCATATCTCCTCCACCCTCCCCAGCCGCGTGCGCAACCGCCGGGCCTCCGCCGCCGCGTGCCACCGCCGGCGACGCTCGCGCGCGTACGCAGCGCAGGAGCAACAGCACTCGCCGCGGCTGCAACAGCAGCGCGAGCAGCAGCTCCGGCGGCGCTGCCGTCGTCGCGCGCCACCTCGCGGCCACCGGCCGTCGGCCACCCCCGCCGACCTCGTGCGACCACGGCGAGCCCCCAGCGAGTTCCCCCGTGGCACGCGTCGTCTCCCACGACGCGTCGCCGAGACGATTCGTGCATTTTGCACGGGATTCGTCGTCGCGCGCGCGTTTCGAATTTCAGTTTCGACGTTTCGGGACAGCGACTTTGCGCCGATTTTCTGGACAATCCGACCGTTGGATCGGCGAACTCCTTGCTCCGTCGCAATCTCGGTATATCCATCTTCACTCCCCTCAATTTTTGTCCGTTAATTTCGTCGTTTGATACATCAAAACCGGCCACCAAGTTGACGTTTTAATTTGTACTTTTTGGACAGTTTTGCGACGCCAACTTCGCGGATTCGTATCTTCGTCGTCGCAGCTCCGTTTTGTGCGCCACCAGTTCCGGTGCACAGCTGGTATAACCCTCTTCCTGCTCCCTTAAGATTTCATTTTAGTTTGAGCTAGTTAGGTCGGTCGAATTCGACGCCAAAGTTGGCCGTTCGAATTCTTAGTGTTGCACTTGTAAAATTCCATTTTTGAATCTGGGACTCCGGATTCAAATTCTGACACCACCAGTAGACTCGTGGCGTCGTTCTGGCCTGTTTTCATATAAAGTTTGCCTGATTTGGAGAACGTGGGCCCGGGCACGCATTTCGGTGCAAAACGGGTCCCACTTTCTGAGTCAACGGGACTTTTTGACGCCGGCTCATCGGAATCCAATTCCGGATATACCGTTGAGTTCGTATCGTCATTCTGAACTCGTTGACATATAATTTGCTAGGTTTTAGCGGACATTGGTTCCGGCACGCATTTCGGTGCAAGTCGGATACCAACATCCGGGTCAACGGGTCATTTTGAGTTCGGCTCATCGGAATCCAATTCCGGATATACCGTTGAGTTCGTATCGTCATTCTGGACTCGTTGACATAATTTGCTGAGTTTTGAGGACATTGGCTCCGATACGCTTTTCCGTGTAAATTGAAATTTTAATGTCCCGGTCAACGGACCAATTTGAGATCGGGTCAACGGAATCCAATTCTGGATATACCGTTGGGTTCGTATCTTCATTCTGGATTCGTGGACATATAATTTGTTAGATTTTGTGCACTTTTATTTCGGCACGTTTTTCGGTGCAAAGTGTGTCCAACGGCGGACATCATTTTGGCCCGAAATTACGTTTTGCCCCTGTGTCCAAATTGGACTTTTGGACAGGCTATCCTAGCTGATTTGACCATTCTGGACACGTTGGTGATGTTAGTTTCATCATCCGACAACATCTGTAGATTTTTTCCCTTTTGTGTCATCCTATTATTATAATATTTTCTCCTTTTGGTTGTTTTAGAGACCCGTCGATTTCAGTGATTTCTAAATCATTGAAATTCATAAGTTGACCTTGTAGATGTTTATAGAGACTAGCTTGACCATGGTTGACTACTTTGACTAGAGTCGAAGTAGAGTCAACAGTTGACCTAGGTTTGATCAGACTTGACCAACGTTGATTTTTTTGATCAAAGTCAACTGTACGTCAACTTTGACCCAGTTTGTCTTAGTTTGACTTAGTTTGACCTAGATGTTAATACGCCTTTTGACCCTGATCAGCTCTTGTATTATTTCATCTTTAGGTCTGTGGCTTTACTCTGAACCCTGATTCATATTGACAGCAGGACCCCAGGCGAGTACATTCTCTGATAACTTATTCACAATTTATGATAACTGTTATGATTCATGTACTTAGTGTTGATATGCTTATTCCCGACACATGGTTCTCACGGATTGGTATTCTTGGATCCCGACGAGAGATGTCTCTCCTTCTTAGGTTGGGATGTATTGTGCAAGCACCCTTGTAGCTCTTGCTCGATATATGGTCACTGATTCTAGAGCAGGTTCGCGACCTTCTCATTAGAATCCCGTGCAGTGACGTGTCCTGTTTGGATCCTTCTACCAGTTGGGGTAGGGGGAGTAGTAGCGTATGCCTGTGATCATATCCCCTTGCTATCTTGAACAGTGTGAGTCATATACCGCACTTATGACTTGCCAGGCCGATTCTTGACAGTTTCCCAAGCCGATCACAAGTTGAAACTGCTACTCACACACATTGGATATATAGCTTACCTTGATTCGTGTACATGCCATGATCCCGTTCTATTTTCTTGTTCTAGCTCTCTTTACAGCTTACCATGCCATGATACATACATGTACACTCCATGATTTTATTGTATATGCTCTATTTACAGTCTTATAGCTTTTATTCTATCTTGAGATCTGTTATGAGATATATGTACTCGTTCCGCTCCTGACTGGATACGTTATGAAATTTTAGGAGTTGTGCCCTCATTATTGGACTTCATGATGTTGCTAGCTGAGGGGATCTCACTATTCTTCTATGTGAGTTGCCTGGTAGTTATTCTTAGTTAGTCTTATTGTTCCTTCTTTATCTTTCATGTCTTATGATCATTGTAGATTCTAGTTGTTCTAGTGATATTGTTATTATTTCTTGTCTTATCTTCCTTAGTTTTGTGATGGACATGAGTACATTTCTAGATATAGATTCATAGAAGTTGTAGTTAGTTAGTATACTTGACAGCGTTCTACCGCCGATACCGCGGCGTAGGCTGGGCGTGGCCCACGTATTCGTACCCGTATATCCGGGTGCGGGTCGTGACAGTAGACTTTGGCGCAATATGACTGGGCGCAGTCTGATATATGGCACAACCTGATCAATGGCGCAATTTGATCTTTGAGCTCCATTATTAGTGGCGCAGCTTGATTTTGGAGGCGCAACTTGATTTCTGAGTAGTAAATACATGGCGCAACTTGATTTTTAGGCCCTACAAGACCCCCTTCAAAGTTTTCATTACTAATAAATATTTCAAAGTTTTGAAATACTTTGAATTTATAAAAGTTTTGACTGAGTCAAGTAGTGCCAGTCAACGCCCAGTTAACACAACTAAATCTCTTTCTCGAAAACACTCAATATCCTCTTCGTCTTCCCGAGTTTCATTGATGATTTTCAGTTTTCCATGAGGAATATGAAGAGTCAATTTGGTGATATATATGTAGGGGTTGATCTTTGTACTTTATTCTTCACTTCTGTAATTTTGATGGCATCTAAGAAGAAGGAGATGGAGACCAATGCTGTCACTGAAATCGATTCTCCTGAAGAGAAACCCGACGTCACGCCTTCGAATTATTTATTGGAGGCTGACCCAGCATTGAGGGCGGTGAACTTTCTAGACTGTTTTGGTTTAAACCCAACAGTCTTCAATCGCTCGAGTGGTGGGCCGTCCTCTGAAGAGCGCGGCGATTCAGAAGAATTCCTTAATCTGATTAATCGCTCGGGGATCCGCAATATGCAAGAATTGGACGCCGCCCTTCGTCAGACCGATAAACAAGAAAAATAATGTTTAAGCGTGCCAACTTTTTATTCTCTTTTCTTGTGTCCTTGTCTGTAGGGGTCCACCCATCTTTATGCAATAAAATCTATAATTTCTGATATATTATGTGGCTGTGATTTCAAATTGCGTACGTAGATGTGTTCCTTTGGCTAATTCAATGCTTACTGTTTCATTTGAGAGACACATGGCAGCCATCACATGGTTTCACACGCCTATTGTTTAGTTCTTTTCCGAAATAGACTCCTAGAATGACGCGCATGTTTCATCTTCAACACTTTTAAAAGGATAACCAGAAACGAAAGAGACATTCATACTTTCTCAAAACAAATGGCTTCTCACAAGGTTTTACTATCCATAAGTTCACTTGCGCCACTTCGTTCCGATGCTATTCGTTTGCATGCCGCGCCTTCAAAAGTTGGTAAGTTTCAACAAAGAACCAATGGTATGAGCGTTTTTCTTTTACGCCACTTTTGAAGATAGGTACTGATTTACACATTGTAGACGCTGTTGATATGCGCTAACTATTTTTGAGAATAGGCGCGCACTGTGATCCAGTGTTTAGCTTCGATCAGAGGCACACACTGCTGATAGGCGCCTGTTTGACCGACGTGCACTGTTGGCAAATGTGCCTGTTGATCGGCGCACAGTTTAGATATGTGCCTGTTTGATCGACGCATACTGTTGAGATGCGCCTGTTGATCGGCGCGCAGTTTTGATATGCGCCTGTTGATCAGCGCACATTGTTGAGATGTGCCTGTTGATCGACGCACAGTTTTGATATGTGCCTGTTGATCAGCGTACAATGTTGAGATGCGCCTATTGATCGGCTCGCAGTTTTAATAGATTTTACTAACTTTTCTTTCTTTACTCATATTTGCAGAAGTTTGGCTGACAATCTTCTTCAAAACTGGCATCGGCGACCTGGATGCTGTAAAGAGCATTCTTCTGACACCCACATCAGACAGCTCATGTAATTCTGACACTCAAATCAGACAGCTCAGGACTCTTCATGTTCAAGAAGGGTCTTCCTCAGATGGTAGGAAGAGCCTTTATACATGAGAGTTGGATGGTGGAGAGACAGAATTAGAAATCGTATCACAAGGGTGATCTCTTTCCTAGTTCTCCTGGCGGGCCGTCTTCTCTCCACCAATTGTATTGACAACAGCTTATCTTTGAGCTGCTGTACTCTGTGGTTCCCCTCTCGTCTTTCTGAGAGAGAAAACCAGAGTTGATTCCATTGTCTGGCTCGTTGCTTCAGGTCGAGACGACAAGGAACTGACACCAACAAATAAGAAGATCCAAAGATATAATAGACCTTCATTTGTTATATTTAGAATGAAATCTGAGATGTAGTAGATTTTCATCAAGATATATCTATGTTTTTAAAGAAGGAATAAAGAATGATTTTTCTCTCCTTTATGATTTGATTTTGATGTGATGATATAGAAAACATAATCCAAGAGAAATGTGGATGTGATAAGTTGCTGATGTGAATAATCAGAATTCAGAAGTATGGAAAATGTGAACTCTCGTTATGAAAAGTGAATGGTCACTTCAATTTTCGAGTAAGAAACAATAAATGAACAGTCATTTCGACTCTCGAGAAAAAGAATAAATAAATGAACGATCACGTCGATTTTTGAAAAAAGGTTAATGAATGATCAGTTATAAATGAACGAACAGTTATAAATGAACGAACAGTTATAAATGAACTGAACAGTTGGGCTTCTTTCAAAAGGTCGTATCAGTTCTCGAGGTTGACTGTCTAGTTGTTCTGTCTATAAGTAGAACAAAACTTTCATAGATATCATCAATTTCTTTCCTTTCTGTATAGAATGTCTTCCAAAGATTTGCTCACTCCGAAGATTGAAGGAAAGTCCGAGACGCCTCCTGCTGAGCCTCCGATGCCTCCTCAGAAAGAAAGGGGTGAAGGCTCAACTGCTCCTGCACCAGGACAAGACTTGATTGCGAAGCTGGTGGAGCCTGGGAAGACTGCCGAAGAAGAGGCATTGAGGATGGCTGCTTGTAAGTTTTTTGAGTTCAGACAATGAGATGTTTGAACTGTTGGCGAACTATGTATTTAATCATGAAGGATCGGAGGCTCCTCCCCATCCTTAATATTATGTAACTCTATCCTACTTTTGAATAAATGGACTTTTATTTACATCATGTTTCTGAAATAAAGTACATTTTGCTTTTATACATAATATTTCTTGAGAAATTTGTCATTGATAGGCATCATAGCCACTCTGCCATCCATATCTGTTAATGATAGGTTACATTTGAGAAAACTTTATTTACTACGTACGGCCCTTCCCATTTTGCTTCGAACTTTCCTTTGCTCATATGTGTCATAGTCATAGGACGTCTGACTGTAAGAACTAAATCGTCTTCCTGAAATGTTCACACTCTGACTTTGCGATTGAAAGCTTTTGAAATCTGGGCTTGATAAAGTTCAATGTGTTGTTGAGCTAGTAGCCTTTTCTCGTCGAGCGCCTCCAATTCTTGAAGTCGAAGACGATCATTATTTTCTGTAGTAAACTCATTAGCAATGGCGATTCTCAATGATGGAATTTGAATCTCCAGAGGTAAGACAGCTTCACATCCATATACTAGAGAAAATGTGAGCAACCTGTGGGGTTACGGACAGTAGTGCTATATGCCCATAGACATTCTCCAAGTTTATCACTCCAATTACGTTTGTTAATAGAGACAAACTTTTTAAGGAGTTTGATAATGGTCTTGTAAAACCCCTCAAAATATTTTATTTCATTTTTTATTTATTATTATTTATATTTTGTTACAAAATTTTGTTATTCGTTAAATAAAATGCTTTTACCCTAATTGTTAAATTGAATATATTTAGTTTAGAAAAATATGTTTATATGTATATATATGCAAAGTTTGTGTGTGCATTGTATTATATACCCTCACCCTTAACCCTAAGACTAAACTTAGGTTAACTGTAACCTTAGACTCATTTAAATTTTTTCTAGATTATATATATATATATACTTATATATATAAAGTATTACTATTCATCAGTTTTTATTATTGGAGTATATGTATATCTATACTTTTTAGTTATGGCATTACAACTTGAGCAAAACCCAAATCTATTCAATTTATTCCAAACCCAAACTTAGCTCAGCCCATGGGCAAACTAACTAACCCTAACCTAGGCCCAACCCATTAGAAATTCCTAAGCCTTTGGATCTCATCCATGCATATATTTCTAAGCAACTTCTCTCAAACCTAACCCTAATAATTTCCTCCACAAGCCTCCACCTCTTCCCATCCTCACCGCCACCCTATCCCTCTCTCTCCAATCCCGACCCCCCCCCCTTCGGACTAAGCCCTGCCATCGGGCGACGGAAGCGCGCGCCCCGGCCTTCCGCGCGTGCAGCCGGCCCCCCCGCTCGCTGCAGCCGACCGGCCCCGATCCGGCGACCCCTCGTCGGCGCGACCCCCCTCGTCGGCGAGCCACCCCCCTGCGGTGTGGCGAGGTATTGCCCCGACCACCCACGTGTCCTCTGACACGTGTGTTTTGTTTGCAACAATTAGGTTATTCATTGTTGAATTATTTGTGTAATTATATGGCTGTGTAATGATTTAATTAATGGTTAATTGATGCTAATTACGATCTAAATTATTAGCCTAATGATTAGGATCATTAGTGTAGATTCTATATTAATTATGACGGATTTTTATAAATTTATTCGTAATTATTAAGCATTTAACTAGTGGCATTAATGCAGTTTTTTGTGTAAATTCCACAGTATTATATATTCTGTTTTTGATTTTTAGAATTTAATTCATTAGGAATTACTTGCTATGATCTATACATAATTTGTAGGTAATTATGTAATCTAATTACTGTTAAATTTTCAGGATTTAATAAATAGTTTAGATATTTTAATTATATTTTAAACTGTGGATTATTGTATCTAAATGACTGTTTAATTTCACTGTTTCGGATTTTTTTAATTAATTCACTGAGAATTAATTAATGGTCTCTATACAAGACTTGTAAATAATATTTATATCTTTTTACTGTAAAATTTTCAGAATAAAATAATTATGTTTGTTATTTATTTTATATTAATTCAGTGTTAAATATTATTGATTATGTAATTAGTTCATTACTAAGTTTTAATTTTTATTAAATATAAATTATTATGGTAATGTTCATAAATGTATAGTCACGGTTGGAGAAATGTTATTTTCTGTGAATTATGAATTTTCACAATTTATTAGTAAATTTTTAATATTTAATTCTAATTTCAATAGCCAAAATAGTAATTTTATATATATAGTAGTTAAATGTTTTTAATTACATATAATTAGGTAAATAATATTAAAAATATTATTTACAGTAGGTTTTCCTGGAAAAGTATTTTATAACCCAATTTAGATCTTTTTACTATTTATTAACTAGTATTTATAATTATTAGCACTAATCTAGTTACTATAGATATATATTAAATAAAGAAAATCCTATTTATGGTTTCTTTACAAATAATATATACCTATTATTTCTGTCATTATTTAGCTTATTAGACTAAAAATGATTTTTATGGATTTTTACAAATTTTGTTGGTATTATTAGGAATTTGTGAAGGCATGTGTTATTTAATTGATTAATTAATTATCTATAAGTAATTAATTAATTATTATATATTATTGTATTAATAATTTCAGAATATAAAAATTATAATAATAAGTACTTCATACTTATTATTGTATATTATTATTCATAATTATTGGTACTGATTAGCTAGTAATAATGGTTTGATATTAATTATTGATTAATTAGCAATTAAATGTATTGTTAATTTGGTTAATTAGTAATTAATTAGAGTTAATGCTTATATAGGATTATTTTTTCGCGGGATTCGGACTCTACCTTGGACCCGGATACTCAGTTGCTGGACACAGGCAAGTACACCTTGCTTGACATTTACTATGCAGTATTTACGTTTGACCAGTTATTGTTATTGGGTGCACTCGTCTCCATTGATGACTACCTTGTATAGAGTTAGTAAACTTGACACTGTCTCAGACACGTATCACATATGAGTGAGCTGAGTGCAGAGGTTCTGTGTTGACTGGCCATTAACCGTGATCTTGAGTCTGTTAGAAGTTTGGTTAGTTTTACTATATATATGACGTCTTGCATATTGTTCGTACCGCGTATACGGTACGAGTACATTGGGTGGGGAGAGTCTACTAGTGGTGTATGAGAATTTCTGTTTCCAATGGACGCTGGATGCTCGTAGCCCCTCGTTCCTCAAACCGTAGGACGCTTGGTGGCAGTTTCTTCTTCTTCTCCCCCTCTCATGTGCCACTAGAGATGTCTCGAGTGCATTTACACATAGATGGTTAGAACACCTTATTGCTTCCTTGTATTTCCTGTCCTTGTTTGGTTAGGGAAATACTGGGTGGCATTCTTACTAGTTACTTTTATATTACTGCTTAGTTTATTCTTGCATGTCCTTTTCTGTGTATTTGTTATGTCCCTCTGAGGACCTGGTATCTTTTCCAGAGCTCGACGAGTACTCGTTCCCGGCTGATTACGGAGTAGAGGGACTTGTTGACGACGACTTTGAGGTGGAGCCGCAGCCTTGATCCTCTGGAGGCTAGCTACATCTTCAGACGTGGGTTCTATTTCCAGTATTCTGTTTATTTCTTTTGCTACTTCATTTCATTCCAGATGTACTCATTTACTTTTAGTGGATTGTTCTCCTCTAGCCATAGTTGACATTTGGATTCTGTGGCACTGATGATTTTCCATTCAGTTATCTATTACATTATTTCATGGATGAGACTAGTTTACATGCCTGTGATGTTACTTATTAGTTATACTTCAGCGTACTACAATCGAATCATAGTCCATTAAATTGGGTTTAGCTATGCTAGATTGTACAGCTGGCATGCCACGTGTTTCCAATCCGATTATTTGGAACTGGGGCGTGACAGGTCTTGTTGAATGCTTCAGCTAACTCGTTAGCCGCAGGATTATAGGCCGTAGAGGCGACATTATTGATTCTGTTGTCATCACAGAATCTATTAAACTTCTGGCTGATAAATTGTGGCCCATTATCATGGATGATTCGGCGAGGGACCCCAAATCTGTATATCATAGATGTTTGATGAAGTTGATGACACTACTAGTCTTTACTTCAGCCAAAGGTATAGCTTCTGCCCATTTGGAGAAATAATCAGTTATAGCTAAGATGAACCGATGCCCTTTAGATGAAGGAGGATTGATAGGGCCAATTATATCCATGCCCCAAGCTTCGAAGGGCCATGAGGCAGCAGTCGGATGAAGAAATTTCGATGGTTGGTGAATAAAATCTGCATGAATTTGACATACACGGCATTTTCTTGCATAGTCAATAGCATCTGATACCATAAAGGGCCAGTAGTAACCCATACGTCGAATATGATCCTGTAGTTTAGGACCAGGCTGATGTGCTCCACAAACACCATCATGAGCTTCGCACAATAACTGTTTTGCTTCATTACCAGCAAAACATCTCAAGAGTAGCCCATCAAAAGTTCTTCGATAGAGAGTTTTAGTAGTGTAATTATAATAGAATCGAAGCGATCGGCGACGAATACTTGTAGCTTCCTTAGGATCTTCTGGCAATATGTCATGTACTGCAAAATCAATGAAAGGTGTTCTCCAGTCCTCACTAATGACATTGACTTTAGTTAGATTGTTGAATTCAATGTTGTGGTTGTTTTCAACACAAAATAATTCTTTATTAGAGATAACAACCATTTGTTGCCTTTTAACTGGTACTACTGCCAAAACGGCAGCTAGGTTAGCTAAGGCATCAGCTTCTGTATTGCATGCACGACATACATGTTCGATGAAGAACCCTTTGAACGAAGAAGCTATTCTGATTGCTGCTTCATGGTATGGTACCAGATCTTGATGTCGGACTTCATATATGCCTCTAACCTGATTAACAATCAGCTTAGAGTCACCATATACTTCGAGATATTCAATATTCAATTGTTTGGCTAATTGGAGTCCAATGAGCAAGGCATTGTATTCTGCTACATTGTTAGAGCATGATTCATCTAAAGAATAAGCCCTTTGAATAGCTAATCCATCGGGTGAAACGAGAACAATTTCCACTCCAGCAACAAGAGTACCTCCAGGTCCAATTCTAGAAGCTCCATCGAAGAACAACCGCCAAGTAGGAAACACTTCTGAGATCATATTTGATTCCAATGTTTCGTCTGGAATCTCGTCATAGAGTTTGATGTTTCAGGAACAGGATGAGCTGCTAAGAAGTCAACAAGTGCCTGACCTTTTACAGACTTTTGAGGAACATAAACCATATCATATTGTGCTAATAATATGGCCCATGTAGCAAGCCTGGAATTGAGTGTACTTGGCTTTTTCATTAAGACTCGAAGAGGATTGACTCGGGATATGACATGAATAGTTTAGCCTATGATGTAATGTCTCGTCTTCTGAACAACAAATATTAAGGCTAAACATTCCTTCTCCACCGGACTATAACGGTGTTCAGCTCCAATCATCGTTCGGCTAAGATAGTAGATGGCTTGTTCACGACCTTCCTTGTTCTTCTGAGCTAGCAAAGCTCCCAATGAATGATCCATTGCCCGGACATATATTAAGAAAGGTATTCCTGAGATTGGTGGAACAAGAACCGGTGGACTCATTAAATACCGTTTTATGTCATCAAATGCTCGTTGACATTCTTCCGTCCAAACGAAAGATACACCTTTCTTCATTAATTGAGTAAATGGTCTGCAACGTCCAGATAAATTCGAAATGAACTGCCTGATGTACGCAAGTCAACCTTGGAATTAGGGGTGAGCGTCGGTATAATCGATCGGTATTTTGTTGGATTTTTGGTATTTTTTAATCGGTATTTAAAAAATCAATACCAATATCGTACCATTTAGAATCGGTTTTTTCGGTTTCGGTTAAATCGGTATTCGGTCGGTTTTTGTTCGGTATCGATATTTTACCATTTAACATTTGATCAATCAACACACTTAATATGAACCTCTTAACCTAGAAAAATATTTTTTTACTTTTTTTGAAAGCATTAAATTTTAAAGCCAAGCCTCTACCAAACAAGCAATTAATCAAATTTATTAGAATAATATGTAACAAGTTGCAAACACCTAAAAAAGCTTAAAAGATCAAACACGATCACTAAATTTAATCCTTATTATAAGTTTAAGTACACCAAACTTTATTTCAAAATTATATGAAAACACAAAAATATGAGTTCAAAAGATCAAAAACTCAATTCTTACATTCTTAACATAACTTCATGTCCACCAAAATCCATTCTAAGTTCTAACAAACTAATTTCCAACTAAAACAAAGATAAAAATGAAAAGAGTAATAAAATTAATCACGAACAATATTCTAAGGGGGGAAAAGTGTGTGTGTGTGTGTGTATATATATATATATATATATATATATATATATATATATATATATATATATATATATATATATATATATATAATCAGTTCGGTTCGGTATTTTCGATATGGTATTACATTCAAACCGTTACCACTACCATTATACCATATTTTAATCGGTTCGATAATTCGGTATCGGTACATAATTTCGGTTCGGTTTTTCGGATATTTTTAATCGGTATTCGGTCGGTTTTTTGGTAGCGGTCGGTATTTGCTCACCCCTACTTGGAATCCTCGTAGCTCTTTTAGGTTGCATGGAGGACGCATCTCTTGAATGGCTTTGATCTTCTCGGGATCAACGTGTATACCCTTAGAGGTAATGACGAAGCCGAGAAATTTGCCACTAGAGACACCCAAGAAAGACTTGGTGGGGTTCATTTTGAGTTGATGCTGGCGCATTAGATTGAAAATAGTTCTTAAATCTTGAATGTGATCTTCTTTAGACGACTTTTGACAGCAATATCGTCAACATAGCATTCGACAGTCTTTCGCAAATAATCTCGAAAGATAGTACTCATAGCCCGCTGGTAGGTTGCACCTGCATTCTTAAGACCAAACGGCATGACTGTATAACAGTATACTCCTCGAGAGTACGAAACGAAGTATATTTTTCATCTTCAGGATTCATTCGGATTTGATTATATCCAGAAAATCCATCCATGAAAGAAATTCATTCGAATCCACATGTGTTGTCGATCATGACATCAGTAATTGGGAGAGGGAATTCATCTTTAGGGCAAGCATCATTGAGATCCCGAAAGTCTATACAAACTCGAACCTTTTCGGTCTTCTTCAGAACTGGTACAACGTTGGCTACCCAGTCATGATGCTGTTCTTCTCTGATAAAACCGCAAGCTATAAGCTTTTTGACTTCATCATCAATTGCATCCATCATTTCAGGCTTGAATCGCCGTTGTTGGTTTGACCGGCTTGGCATTCGACAAGATATTAAGTTTGTGAGTTGCAACTTGAGGATCTAATCCTGGCATATCTTCATAACTTCAGTGAAGACATCAATATATTCACAAATAGGTGAATTAATTCTTATTTATCATCCTATGGAAGATTATTGCTAATGAAGATTGGTCATGATACACCCTTTTCTCCAATATCAACCTGGACTAGTTGATCCTTAGTGGTTCTCGTTGTTCAAAACGAAGTTCCCACTGATTGTCCATCCTTTGTGCCCAAGGGTCAACTTCAGGAGCTTCTTCAATGTTATCTTCATCATCTTCTGAGAATTCGGCAGACACCATGTTAGAAGATACTATCACCCTATGAACATGATCAATGCTGGTATCAGAATCCCATAAGATAGAATCAGAAGAGTTAGATCGTTCTTTTCATCAGATTCAGAAGATTCTGGAGTTGGAAGCGGTGAGACATAACCTAGTCCCCGTTCATTTTACTGTGGTATTGTTGTGATTTTCTTTTTGGAAAAGAAATACGAATAGGAGTTCGTCTTCCTTTACCGTTGTTGAGGCCTGTTCTGAAATTATAGCCCATTTTACGGATGATTGCTTTGGATTGTGGACTATAGCGACGTAATTGTAGCCTTCCTGTATCATCTCTATTATCGTTATAGCATGACTTTTTGTTCTTCTCTTTTATTGAAGAATATAGGCCTTTCATCTTTCTTTCGAGACGGTACTAAGAAGTACGACTCTTGTATTGAATCCAATGATACCACATTTCGTAGAGATGATACGACTTTTATTGTAAGTGGTTTAAAGCTATCTAGCATATCCAAATAACATTGAGTATAGTAAAAGACATCAGTATACTATAAAGGAGATACTTTATTGATTTTTACACCATCATTCACAACAGAACTTTAGCCTTAGCAGGCTTAGTCAGATTGATGACAAGAGAGAGAAGAAGAACGAGAAGGAGGAGGGGGCTTCTTACGACGAAGGTCGATTACAAGCGGCTCAGGAGAGGTGAGCTCCCTTTGTTCCTGACTATCACCAGGAAGCTGCTTCTCATGGGAAGGAAGATAGATGGTCAGTAGCTGGAAGACTGAAGACAGAAGTACGTCCTTTGACCGGGATCACCAAAGTATCATTTGGTATACACTTCTGTTCTTCATCTGTGTCCATTGCTAGTACCACCTTCATGAATTCCTATTTGTACATACGAGAATCGTTGCAGTATGCTTCAACTCCTTTGAAAGGATTCAGATTTGCAACCACTTTTTGGACTTCTCCATTACCATCCACATATTTAAACATTGGTGGAGAGTAGAAGGTACAATATTGTGTTCATGGAGGAATGGTCTTCCTAACAAAGCATTGTATGAGCCATGATTGTCAATTACATAGAAAGTACCTTTGTATGAAGATTGCAATTTGAAGTTTTAAGCGTATCTTCCCCAAAGGTTCACTTCTTCCTTGATTGAACCCCAAGATGGTAGTGATAGTTGTAGATAGGTTATGCACTGGGATCTTCAAAGCATCTAGCAAAGACTTTGGCATGATACTAAGAGCAGACCCTGGGTCAATCAGAATACGATCGACTTTGGTGTCCACATATCCCGTAAAATAGAGAGGACGATCATGACGATTGTCTTCTAACAACATGTCATCTTATGTAAAAGTTAAGGCATTAGTTCAAATACACTATGACAATTGCACAGCTGACTGGTTCCTTTTCAGGCTTTTTGAGAAGAGTAAGACAAGCATCAGCCTGCATCAAAGCTTCACTTAACGTTTTTCGAGTTTCTTTTGAGAGACGTAAGAGTTCAAAGATTGACAATCTCGTCGGAGTATTGGCCAATTGAGCCAATATCAAAGTTATATGGCTTCTCGAGTCCAAGAGACGAGGACTTTTCAGTGCTTTGTCAAAGCGAACAGGTTGTTTTCCTTGTCTGCTGATATCGGTTTAGAAGGAGTTGGTTCAACCACCGGCAGGGATGTAGATAGTATATTCTCAGCAGGAGAAGATGATGTAGGAGGAGCATCAAGAGATGGGGCAGAATTCTCTTGAGTTTAGGGATATTCGAAGATAAGGTTTCCCTGATCTAGTACCAATTAGAATTTCTTCTTCCACTACTGTTCAAAGGATACTATGTTGCAGCTCTTGGATTTAGTTTTGGAGTGCTTCTTTTGCTTGAAGAGGAAGGTGCTTCGAAATCTGCTACCAGATTGGATGAATCCACATGATCTCCCTCTGTCAGTTGATAGCGGAACAAGACCCTCATTTTGGGGAGGTGGAAAATTCACGATCTCGAGAGTAGTCCTTGGAATGGGGACAACACCATCTTGCACAAGTTGTGGTGGAAAGTCACCAAATTATAGAGAAACCACATTAGCAGTCACCGTCTTCTCGTCCTGTTGCAGAGTAATTGCTCCAGAGTTGACCAACTCCTGGATTTTGCCCTTGAGCACGTAGCATGCTCTGGTTGGATGCCCTATAAATCTGTGATAAACACAATATTTAGGGTGACAGTTTTACCCACTTCTTTGGCCGTTTTGCCTCTGGCAGTTGAAGCTTATTGCTTTTGATCAACAATCAAAGATACTTAAAGTATCATCTTCATCAAAAGAATACTCTACTTTCGGACGAGTTTTTCGCGGTGGTGCTGAGGAGTGGTGCTATCTGAATAACATTGACAGCCAAAGACTCTTACCCTTGAGATTGATGGCCAGTGTTTCTTTACCCTTGCGGTTATTCTGACGATTACCCCCGGGTGTAGAATGTTCATCTTGGTTATGATGGGTTATCTGAACTCCTAACTGTTTGAACTTTTTGGCACTGACTTCTGCCGCCTTGGCATTCAATGAAAGAAGGCCAATCTTGAAATTGTAGATCCGTCCACATACTGATATTAGGCAACAAGTTTGATTTACAGGTGTCTATTATTACAGCAAATGGAGTTCCTAAAGGCATTTTAAGTGCCTCTCGGCGGAATCTTTCAATGAAACTCTCTATGGATTTATTGTGCCTTTGTTTAATCTTAATGAGGGCAGACATTGTCGTTGACTCCCTCATAAAACCGTTCCAAGAATTTGCTTGAAACCAGCAAAAGAAGTTATGCAGCCATCTGGCAAACTACGATACCAATCGTATGCTGCGTCGGCTAAACAACCGACGAACACTCTAGTAAGGAGAGCATCATTTGGCTGTAATTGGTCAGTCATCACTTCAAAGTGATTGATATACTGACTTGGAGAAGTGCTACCATCAAACAACATAATGGTTGGGAGCTTGTATTTAGAGGAATGGAACCTCCTTCCACTCTGTCGATATGGCTGCTTTATACCCAGTCTTTGTAGGCCATCCTTCTGCTTAAGGCCTCAAATTGAGTGCGTAAGAGTTTCACGGCCTCATTAGCATCCCCTGATGTTTGGGAATTGATAGGCTGGTTAGAATTGTTGGGAGGAAACAACATGGTAATTACCACCTCCGACCCCATACTGACTGGGATCAGCTTGAACTGGTATAGAAGCAACCTTAGGAGGTGGTACCCCCAGACTAATAGGTAAGAAGATGCTATAAGCTCAGGATTTATAGCAGGGTTTATAACCGGTGGCACTGTATGTTGAGCCACGATTATAGTATGTATACTGGCGACCATCTCAGCCATGGTCTTCAGTTTATCCTCTAGTGCAACAATTCGTTGCTCCTGACTGGTTGAAGTAGAAGCATCTTGATCTTCTGTAATGGTATATGTCGTCACTTTTCTTGCTGCTATTGACGAGATAGTTTGTTCAGAACTTTCACTATCTGCATCAAACTCCGAAAAAGAGTCTTCTCCTAGATGAGCGATGGAAATCTTCTTGATTAAAGACACCTTGGTTCAAGTTTCGACTTCTTGATCTGGTGTATTGAAAGACCCTTCACTGGATGCATGAATCCGATCTAGGTATTGCTGACTGGGATTACGGGACGCATTACGTCTTGGACGTTTCTCACCCCCAGTGCCTTGAGAAGTCATGTTAACAGAAGCATATAATAGCTCGTCTTCATCTTCTATTATAGGTTCAGAAGTTGAAGCATAGTTTAGACGATCGAAGACAGATCTTCTAGCTGATTGGCAACAACACTTGATGACGACTTCGTGAAGGCAATGGCGGTCTGAAGAGTGATTTAGAGGTGAAGGAGACATCTCTGCAATCTCCCGTCTTTGTGTAAGACGTTCTCGGATTAGTCACCACTACAGGACGGGAAGAAGTAGGAGGCACATATTTCTTAATGATGTTAGGAACATGCCTCCTATTCTTCAGATGTTTAGTTCCCTAGTATACAAAGATTACTCAACTCATTAGCATAAGTGGTTGAGTCTTTCTTTACAAACCTTGGCTTTGGTACAGATTGGCCTTTGGCATAGGGTTCTTTCGTTTCGCAAAGTTGATACTGGTTGACGCCTATTGAGATAAGCGCGTAAATCAGAAAATTCTGCTCAGGTGTCTCTGTTTGACACTATCAATTTTCCTTGCTTAATCTTGAAATTTGCAAGGTTGGAAGATCTTGACCAGACCCCATAGGGGTAGGCAAGATGCCTCTTTGATCAGTATTCTTTTCGATATCAGAGATCCGAAGACCTCTGTTTAAAGGAATAGAATCTGATATATCTTCCTCTGAGTCATGGACCGGAAATTTTAGAAAAGACCAAAGGGTGCTTTCCTTTATTTTGTAGAGGGTTAGCTAAGAAGCGTTTCCTCCATTTTGTTGTTGAACCATCTTAGGCGCAGGTAGCATAGTTGAGGAAGTGTCAAAGGACCCTTCCTTTGTCCTGTCAAGTGCTAGCACTAGAACATTGCTTCTCCAAGTTCAGAACTAAGAAGAAGAGGGAATAGCCAAAAGACTAATTCCTTTGGTTACGCCAGAGCAGCATGGTGTGCAAACTGCGCCTGGGCAACAGAATATAGGTTACGCTCGGGCAAAATGGGCCACTGGTTGCGCTTTGGCAACAAGATGAGTAGGTTGCACTCGGGCAACAGGGCCACTGGTTGCGCTTTGGCAACAAGATGAGTAGCGCTCGGGCAACAGGTGCCACTGCGCGTGGGCTACTGAGGCGGATTGCGCCTTAGCCACTGAGCGCTCAGGTTGCGCCTGGGCAACAGCAACCATGGGAGACTTAGAGCCCACACTCCTATTCTTGTTGATAGCCACAGTGCGCTTGTTGCTCTTGGTGTTAATCATATCCTCGTAGGCTGTCTGTTGACTTGAACAACTAGAGTTTCTGCGTCTTGCCGATCGAAGTAGTATCACATTGAGTTGTCACCTTCTCGTCGGAGGAGAAAGTCGTCCCCAGCAGAGTCGCATTTTGTTTTTACAAACAAAATAGCTGGTCTACAAACCAGAGATTCTGGGTTCGATCCCCAGCAGAGTCGCCATTTTGTTTGCAAAAACAAAAAGTTGTTCTATTACAAACTTTTAAAAGAGTACAAGAGTACAATTTGAATTCTGGGGAAGTACAACTGTAGGAATCTGATCAGAAGATGATCACTTTATCCCTGGACTATGTGAACTTGAAGACTAGAGCCTCTGGAGAATGCAGCAACAATTTGCAAGAGTTCTTGATTACTGTGTCTGTCCTTTAACAATGATTAGAAACTCTATTTATAGAGTTCTGAAATAACTGTTTTGGCAGTTATTTTGATGTGCGCGAGGCTGGGTTTGCCACATTGGGCTGCGCCAACCTCATATTGCCCAACTTTCATTCAGTTATCAGTCGTGTACTAACTGTATTGAGACGCATAGCATCATGTGATTGAGATGCGCGTAATCGTGTACAGGATAGTAGACACGTCTTGAGAGATTAGTGGCATATGCGTCACGTCATCCTGTTTGGAAATAAAAATTGTTTCAACTTTATCAAGTTGCGCGAGCTTCAGTCAACAAATTAAACTGCGCCTGATTAGACTGCGCCTGGACATGTGGCAGCTTTTGAGAAACAGTTGTTCAGATTGCGCCTAGGCAACTAAGGATTTTGTTTTAGATTACGCATAGGCGCAACTCATAAGACGTGTGGACAGCTGTCAACCAACTCTCCTCGAGCGGCACAATTCGAGGGATTCGAAGAGATTTTCCTAGTTTACTGTGCTGTCAGTAGTTAGTATTGTCAGGTAATGATGGCCATTAAATGTCAGACGCCACGTAGACTTTAGCGCAATATGACTGGCGCAGTCTGATATATGGCGCAACCTGATCAATGGTACAGTTTGATCTCTGAGCTCCATTATTAGTGGCGCAGCTTGATTTTTGGGCACAACTTGATTTCTGAGTAGTAAATACATGGCACAACTTGATTTTTAGGCCTACTAGGTAGTAGTGTACTATATTATGTATATGTGTAATGTCTTATATATATATGATATAGGTTATGTGTGGTCTTAGAGTATGGTATATGGTTATGGATTAGAGTGAGTTAGAGTAGAGGCAATAGTGTGATACATTATATCTACGTTATGTGTAATACCTTATAGAGATATATATGTGTTTTATCTTAGATGTGTGATATGGTATAGGTAGAGTCCTATTAGATAGATAATCTTTGACCAAGATTTGACCTCAGAGTCCAAGTTTGACTTAGTTGACTAGATAGTTGACCAAAGTTAACCAAGGGTTGAATTTTGACCTAGAGAGGATAGAGCATGTAGAATTCATTGTATTATTCAATGTAGGACACATTATAACCTGTATTTCTTATAATAGGACATTGTGACTCCAGTTTGGGCATCGATATACATCAGTTGCTTAGGGTATCAGGGAGTACATTCTTTAATAGTTCTTTCATTTACTTGATGATTACTGTGTTTCAGTTCTATTAGTTATATTTGATTCTCTGTCACAACACGTATTGGTATTCTAGATTCATTCACTCGAAATACATGTATTTGACTCGTCTAGCCTCTATTACTCGAACCACTCATAAGAACCATCTACTCGAAACACCTACAAGTATTAAATGTTCAAATCATACAAGAATTATCGCTACAAGCAAGATAGCTGTCACCGCTGGCCAGGTGTGCGACTGCCGTATTAAATAAGAACCACCTTACAAAAAGATAGCCATCGCCGCTTGGCTGAGCGTGCGAAGTGCCGTATTACAAGCAAGATAGCCATCACCGCTTGACCGAGCGTGCGATGTGCCATATCTACTCGTCTAAACAAGAAAGATAGCCGTCGTACACTTGCCAAGTGTACGGTATACTGTATTTACTCGCTACTCGTTTTCATGACAAGAACAATATTTTGAACACACTGGATTAGTGTTTTGTACTAGAATCACATTGTCTCATGTTTTACAGATTGGACTCGTAGCACGTTGTTCTAGTTAGTTGTCCCTATCTACAGTTTTCATTGCCATGCTCTCCTGATTTACTGTACTTACTTTTCTTATTCTAAACTGTTGTTCTATTTTATTACATGTCTCCAACTTTCCATGATTCATCAATATAACTGTCTACAACTGCTTTATAGTCTTTGTCATTTACTTAGGATTGTTAGATGAGGTGTGCTCGTTCCATCCTGACTGGATATATTTTTTAGATGTTTACCATGAGGATACATGCCCTACTTTCTATGGATCTGAGGAGGGATAGCTACTTTGGGTCCCGATACTCAGGAGTGACCAGAAGACTAGTTTCGGGACTTGTTTTAGATTCTCTGTTTAGAACTTGAATTGTAATAAGTTGAGATTTTGACATTGTATTTGAGATTTATTTTGGATATTATTTTAGTTGTTGTTGTTGATTTTATATAGTTATTTAGACTTCTGTGATATCTTATCGTGCTTTAGACTGTGATTGAGTATATCATATCTCTGTACTTGTCCTCCATTCGGAGTTGAGATCTATGACAGGTACATTATATTTATTGTGTGTTGTTAGTTAGCGACCTAGAACAACATTCTACCGTCGATTCTGCGGCGTAGCTGGACGCTGTTACGCACTTGTGCCCTTATACTGGGTGCGGATCGTGACATCTTCCTAGACACCATCAAGTAGGAGGTATGGTAAATCCTCCGGCTCTACTACCAAATCTGACGAAACAAAATTATTAAGATCAGAGCTCAGTTAGCAAATACCACAAAGGAAGCCATGCTATGAACTAAAACCAGCATATATACAATACAACATGTATGAAATGACAAGAAGTAAATAGGAAACATGAAAGAAAATTGAAAACAAGTGAAATAAATATAAACATGTGATCAAGAGAAAACAAAAAATAAGAAAACTGGAAACACATGAAATGGCAAATGTTATATTTGTTTAAGTAGAACAAGTGAAACATTTGTATTTGGAAGAATTGATTGTGAAATCAATATGATATTTTATAATAACTTGTATAATTTATCTTTTTTTTACGATATGATTGTGATTCAAAATCGTGTGCTTAGAAAAATGATTGATAGTAGTGTGATCCTTGGGTTACTTTATCTTGGTTATAGATTGATCTCTTGTGGGGTAACAATATTTTGTGTATAAGCTGAAATATTTGGGTAGTATTTTAAGTAGATCGGTCTTGGTTGAAAGTTTTTTAAATGATTGGGTAGTATTTTAAGTAGACATGTCTTGGCTGAATAGTAGATCAATAATCTTTGGGTGTTGGTGAAACTTTTATCATAAAAGAAAATTGATGTTCGTTGGTTGGATCATGACATGGTTGGAACTAACTTCACTTGCACATAAATTCTCGAGGAATTTGAAACATAACTGAAATTGAATGATGTTGAGCGAAATTATGACCATATTAAAAAGAGTACGATTGATGTATGCATAATAAGTGATTAAGATTTGGTTAGTTGTTTTCTTGGAATGAAAATTTCTTAGAAAAAAGTAACTGGATTGATTCAATAGTAATTTTTGAGATAGTGTATTATTTTTTCTGCAACTGAGCATTAGTGTATAGTTATAATTGAGGCTTTGATGCATCCAGGTTTGATAATTTGGTAGATAATTGAATTTGATCTCATGAGAACGGTTTGGATCATCTAGGGTGCAACATTTGAATTTTGAATTGATATATCAATCAGTTGGTTTTGGCCTTCATTGTATTGATATTATTTGGATAAAATCTAAACAATGTGGTAAGTTTATTGAACTACTTATAAGAATGTTGGTGAAGGTTTGGAAATAATTGGATCAAATTTGGTGGTATAAGTTGTTCAATGGATTTGGCTAAGACGCGAGTGAGCTCGTATTGATTGAGAAATGATAGAAAGTTGTGTTGGAGTCACCTTTAAATTTATGCGAGACATATTCAAAGTTGGACAAGAAGGAAGAGGTTTTGTGGAGTTCAATGAGTCCATCTTTATGACTATGTTAATGCGGCTATGGATTGAAAGAGTAGGCATAACCACAAGAGAAGAGAGTTGACATGTGTATTTATTGTGTGCTGAAGGACTTGTTCAATCAACATAAATAAAGGTATTTCATAGTTATTTTGGGCGTGCTTTGGTGGTCAATTAGTTGTGGAATCGACATGAAAGACTGAATCAGCGATGATGAAGGAGTTTTCTTCATTAGTCGATTGATGTTAAGAGAAGAGTATATTTTAAGTTTCGAGGACGAAACTTTTATGAGTGGTATATTATGTAATATCCCACTCTGCATGTTGCATTGTGCTAGTTTGTTGGGTCGAAGATTCTAGTTGGACTTGAATTCATGTAAATGATGGAGACTCGTAAGAGGAAATAGGAAGGAGAGAAGGAAAAATCAGAATCAAGAATTTCTCGATCGACTGGAAAAGTGAGCGGGAGTTTGAAAGAAGAATGATTTTTTTAGTTATTGTTCCTTTACTGAACAGTAACAGAGATATATAGAACAACTCAATTTTGCAAAAACAATTTTTTTAGTTATTTTCTTTTCCCTTTTCCTAATTTCTTTTGATATTTGAATTAGAAATACAAAATCCTCTTTTTTAGT
>JANAVB010013397.1:28163173-28223173 GCA_029216955.1 Iris pallida
TTTTTATTCTCAGATTTGAACCTAAAAACAGCCAACACACAACACACACACAACACACACACACACACACACACACACTTTCCAAATGTATTGTAAGCCTATGTATATATGTATGTATGTATATATAGGTATATCTACATATGTATATATATTGTGTTGAATGAATGGATATATAGTATATATATGTGTTGCCATTGGGTGTAACCTATGGATTAAGGGGTCAGTTAGGATTGATCCAAATGAGCCTAAATGGTCGAGTTGACTAGCAAGTTGACTAAGTTGACAAAAGTCAACTTTGGGTCAAACTTGATCCAAATCGACTCAAACAGACTTAGAATGACTTGATAACTTGTGTTTGACCTAAAAATTGGTAGATGGACTAGTTGATTAGTAGTTGACCAAGTTTGACCGGGGTTGACCAGAGTTGACCAAGGGTGACTTGACCTAGAATGACCTAGAATCATTTAGAATGCATTGTAGGCTATTCTTATTTCATATTAGACACTTTGTAACCTATGGTTGTTCTAAATAGGACTTTGTGACTCCAGTTTGGACTCATATTCTCATCAGGCATTCGGAATACTAGGCGTGTACATTCTCTGATAGTTCTTTCATTTACTTGTCAATTTCTATATTTCAGTTTTAGTCAGTTCTATTTGATTCTCGATTACAAACACGGATTGATATTTTTGGAATTCATGTATACGACACACATACCTACTTGCCTAGCCTCTATTACAAGAACAACTACAAGAATCACCTACAAGCACCTTCATGTTCTGGCTAGATTTGTTCTCGATTTACGTATCGTGTTATGGATTCACTCATATTTGTCGGGCGGGAAAATACTTGAGTAGACATGTAAACATTCCTAAATACTCGAACCACCTCCGTGTGAATTATATAAGAACGATAGCCATCCCACACTTGGCCAGTGTGTGATGTGCCGGATTACCCCTAGCCGTTTACATGTCGATCTCAGTATTTTAAAACACACTGTGAGTATTGTCAAGAATTTTTACTAGAATCACCACAAGAATCTTATTAGAATCATCACAAGAACCGTTAAAGAATCTCCCTACTTGAATCATTGATTGGAATCACACTTGACATATATTCTACCAGTGGACTCATATCATATTATTCTAGTTCAGCTAGCTTTTATTTATAGTCTTCATTGACATGATATTCTGTTTCACAGCTTTTACTTTTCTTATTTTTTTTACTATTGTTTTACATCTTAAACTGTCTCGAACTTCCATGCTTCATCAATATAATTGTCTATAATTACTTTATAGTCTGTCATTTACTTGGATTTACTTGATGAGATGTATTCGTTCCTATCCTGACTGGACCTGTTGAAAATATTACAGATGTTAGCCCTAAGGATGCATACCCTGCTCACTATGAATCTGGAGAGGGATTAGCTACCTTTGGCCCTGACTCTCAGGAGTGATCGGGAGACTAGTTTAGTAGACTGTTTTAGATTTCTTTACTAGAACTTGAGTTGTAATAATTTGATAGTTGACTTATTTTGAGTTGTTTTGAGATACTATCATTTAGTAGTTTTTATTGTTTTCTTTTAGTTATAGAATTCTGTGTTATCCTATCGTGCTTAGACTATGATTGAGTTATATTATTTCTATACTTGTCCTCCATTCGGAGTTGAGATTTAAGACAAGTACATTATATAATTACGTGAGTTGGTTTAGATAGTAACCTAGAACAACGTTCTACCATCGATTTCACAACGTAGGCTGGGCGTTGTTACGCACTTGTACCCTTACACTAGGTACGGGTCGTGACATATGAGACATTATAGAGTCAGGTCGGTGAGGGAGGGAGTATGCTGGGGGCTGCCGAAGGAGGAGCTTGGACTAGTCAGAGTACTACTGGGGTGCCGAGGGAGGAGCTGGGACTAGTCAGCCACCGACGCCGGATGCGAGGAATGACTTGTGGATGCAAGCTGTCAGAGGAAGAGGAAAAGGTGGCAGCGTGTACGGTACTAGATCGTTGGCATCCCAGCCAACTGTTTACTCCAGAGCTTCTCCTCCATCTCCATCTCCACCTGTAGTTACACAGCCCAATATTACTATCGACACCTATAGTTTGGAGCACATTACACAAATATTAGTGATCCTGCAGGGTCAGATGACCTAGGTGACCCATGTTCTAGACACTTGTGGTATGATTCATGCTACCACTGCATCGGCGACTCCTGCTTCGACCACGGCGCCTCCTGCACTGGCTCCTGCTTCGACCACAACACCTCCTATACCGACTCCTTCGACCTCAGCGGATCCTACAACGGCTCCTCCTTCGACCACAAAGCCTCTTGCACCTATTATTCCAGGCGATGTTCCTGTCCAGGACCTACAACGGTCCTCGGTATGGTGTTGATGCGGTTATATGCGTGCGGACCGCCGCCACCTTCTCCACCTCCTCCACCAGCAGTTTGATATGCTGGAGTTTTGTATGATTTGATTTTGTACTGGATGATTTTGTAAAACTTTATGAAATTTTTGTATCATTTAGTAGATTTGTATAAATATACTTTTCTTTGTAGTTAGGAAATATTTGACTTTATAAATTTTTGCAGTTTTAGTCTATTTACTTCAATGTTATATATATTGTGTTTGAGTTTGTTGAATAAGTAATATATTTGTATTGTACAAATACAATGTGAATTTGTATTGAATATATAGATATTGATAGGTGTGCGCATTGCAGGAATCATTTGTTGTGGCAATAAAACTAATCTCAACGACTGACTAGCGGCTGACTACCGACGTATAGCTATAGGTCAGCGACGTCTTCCCGACTAATCACTGACGAAAAACTGGAGAAGGTAATATATTACCGACGAAAATTTTCGTCGGTAATGTGCTGTCTGATATGCATAATTGTACCATTCGTCTTACCGACGGAAATGTTTGTCGGTAACCTTTTGAAAAAATTGAAAATGTGGGCGCACAAAAATTTGTCACTAATCCGTCGCAATACTGTCACAAGCCTTACCGACGAAAAATGTGTGTTGCTAATCCATTGGTGACATGTTGTCGCCAATTTAATCGCTAAACCGTTGCTACAGCACCATTTATCTTAGCGACGTTTAACCTAACGACGACAAGTGTTCGTCGGTATTCTGTCGGTAAACTTTATTACCGATAGAATTACTACATATAGCGATGGATATATCCGTCGGTAATTACCTATATTTTTGTATTGATGGAGTTTGTTTGTCGATTGATGCTGGCTATTGGGATTTGAAAAGTGATGGGTTGACAAGATTCGTGAATACATCGCTACTCCCACCTTCTCAATCCTTATTAAAGGACAACCACATGGTTTTATTCACAGCACTCTGGTCTGAGGCAGGGTGATCCTTTATCCCCATATCTCTTCACTATGGTGATGGAATATTTTTCGTGCTTGATGGATGTTGTTGTTCACAAGGGAGATATCGAACTGTTATATAAGAAGGTGCCTCCGATAGTTTCGCATCTTATTTATTGTTGGGAACAAAGCGCGAAAACTATTCCCCCAAACCAGAGAGTCCTGCAAAAGAACCGAGCAAAAGCACACAAACCAAAAATTCCAAACATAAATCGCAGACACAAAGATTTTGACGTGGAAAACCCAGATGAAAAAAACCACGGGACGATCGGAGTCCAACCCTAAAGAACCTCCACTAATGGAATAAAGAGAATACACCCTCTACAAGCTCCTCCCGATCCAAACAGATCACTACAACTCACCTGAAAGAAGAAAAATTGATTGTAGACTTTGAAGAACAAGAGATGTCGAAAAATTATTCGAAGCAATCTCTCATTCACAATAGTCTTCAATCCTTTCTCTATCTCAAAAGTTGTAAAGCACTATTGCTCCTCTCTTTTTTTAGGTTTGTTTTATGGTGAGGAAACACCTAGTATATATAGCCTCAAACCCACAACTAATTGAGGTATTCTACTATATGTTGGAATACTCAATCTAAACCATTGATGTATTCCTATTATATATAGGAATACCCAATCCAACTCCGTTGGGACATTCCTACTATATATATAAATACCCAATCCAAATATATTGTAATATTTCTATTATATATAGGAATACCCAATCTGACTCCGAGGTATTTTTAACTTAGGTTGGGAACCCCACCCACTCGAACAAATCTCCACATTCACAACTATGTGGAGGGGTCGTCATCCCGACGATTCTCCTGCAGTACTCGAACTTTTCCCTTGGAAGAACCTTCGTGAACATGTCTGCTCCGTTGTCATCTGTATGAATCTTCTCAAGTGTCACGTCCTTCTTCTCAACTATATCCCGTATCCAATGATACCGAGTCTCAATATGCTTGGATCGACTGTGAAATGTCTAGTTCTTCATAAGGTGAATGACAATCTAGCTATCGCAAAGCAAACTATACCGTTCTTGCTTTAGCCCTACTTCCTGCAGCAGCTTCTTCATCCACAGCAACTCCTTGCAAGGCTATGTCGTCGCAATGTACTCTGCCTCTTCGTCGACAAGGCAACACATTTTTGCAACCTCGATTGCCACGATACTACTCTACCAACAAACATTATCACATAGCCCAAAGTCGAGTGCTTCATCTCTATATCTCCAGCCATATCAGCGTCAATATACCCGACCAACTTCGGCTCGTCACCACCAAAAAAAAGTCTCCAATCGACAGTGCCCTGAAGGTACACCCACTTGACCGCACTCCAATGTACCCTTACAGGATTTGAAAGATACCTACTAACTGTGCCAACTGTGTGAGCGATGTCTGGCCTCGTACACATCATAGCATACATGAGGCTTCCCACAGCTAAAGCATATGGAACCCTCTCCATATCTTCCTTCTCATCCTCGGTAGATGGACATTGCTCCTCAGTGAACTTAAAATGAGCTATAAGGGGGTTACTCACTTTCTTCGACACGTCCATCCCAAAATGCTGAAGTATCCCATGAATGTACTTCTTTTGGGATAAGTGTAGCAACTTGGACTCCCTCTCTCGGCTAATGACTATTCCAAGAATAGTCTTCGCTGCACCCAAATCCTTCATAGAGAAGGCTGTGCCTAGTTGGTGCGTCAGCTCTTCTATCCTAGTGGTATTTCGACCCACCAGTAGCATATCGTCAACATAGAGCAATAAAATGATAAAATCATCCTCGGTAAAGTACCAGATGAATACACAGTAATCCGACATCGTTCGTGCATAACCATGCTCCCCCATAAACAACTCGAACTTCCTGTACTACTACCTCGGAGCCTGCTTCACACCATACAAGCTGCTCCTCAACCAGCAGACCAAGTGTGACTTGCCCTTCTCACTGAATCCGTTTGGCTGCTCTATGTACAACACCTCCTCAAGCTCACCATGGAGGGATGCCGTCTTCATGTCAATTTGCTCGACCTCTAAGTCAAAACTCGCTGCCAATGCTAGCACCACTCGAATAGACGACTGTTTGACGACTGACAAAAAGATCTCATCATAATCTACGCCCTTCTGCTGACCGTAGCATTTAACTACCAGCCTCGTTTTGTATCGAGGGCGTGTAGCATCATCTGTCTGCTTCTCTCTAAACACCCATCGATTTCTTAAAGCCTTCTTGCCCTTTGGCAACTGCACCAGATCATAAATGGAGTTGGATTGTAAGGAACTCATCTCCTTCTGTATAGCCTCCATCCACTTATGCCTATGTTCGTTGTCCATAGCCTCTATGAAACTTTTGGGCTCTCTTCCGTCAGTCAGCTGGCTGTATATCAATAATCTCCTCCCCTTCAAAAACTACTTCCTCGGCATGCTCATCCTCCTGAGGGTTATCTTAACCACCATTAGTAGGCTGATGATCAAGGTTAGGAGCAACTCCATGTACTGGCTCCCCCATAACTGGATCCTCTGTAATGTCCTCTGTAAACTGCTCGAAGCGAAATGACTCTAACTCAGGCAATTCCTCAGCCTCAAAAGGCATCTTAGAATCCTGAGTGTTGGTCATGGTCTGATCCTCGACAAATACCACATCCCTGCTTTTGTAGAGCTTTCTTTCCATGGGGTTGTAGAGTCTATAGTCAAACTCATCCCGACCAAAGCCGACAAAGACGTATCGTCTCGTCTTCGGCCCAAGCTTGGATCTCTAGTCCTTTGGTACATGCACGAAGGCCTTACAACCAAACACTCACAGGTGATTGTATGGAGGATCTTTGTCAGACCATACTTTGTCCGGCACATCACCATGCAAAGGAGCACTAGGAGATAAATTTATAGTATAAACAGCAGTGTAAAGAGCCTCACCCCAATAACTGCTCGATAAGTTTTCCTTTGATATCAAATACCGTACCCTCTCCATCAGTGTCCTGTTCATTCTCTCTGCTACACCATTGAGATGAGGTGTCTTGGGCGGAGTCTTCTGGTGTCGTATCTCTTACTCTTTGTAATAAGCATCAAAAGGAGTATATACTCGTCGTCGTTGTCTGACTGAACACATAGCAGCTTCTTGTCCATCTCCCTTTCAATAGAGGCCTGAAACTTTTTGAAAGTGGGCAGCACATGATCCTTGGTCTTTAAGACATAGACCCAAAACTTTCTAGAACAATCATCAATAAACGTCACAAAATAAGAAGCACCACCAATAGATTTTACCTTCATAGGACCGCAGGTATTCGAGTGTATCAACTCGAGCAACACTGGCTTCCTCGAACTTTGGTGACTTTAAAAGGACACCATATTTTGCTTTTCCACCAAACAATGCGCGCATCTCTCCAATTTTGTAGACTTTAGCCCTAGAATCACCTTCATGTTTACCAAGTAGCTCCTTCCCTTCTCTCTAATATGGCTGAGCCATTTGTACCACAACTCGGTAGATGCATCATTAGTGCGTTCACCTCCTGTGTCCCCTGTGTGCTCTCCTCCATACATTACAGTCCAAATTTCTTGATTCCTCTGGCAATCACCGTTGAACCTCTGCAAAGCTTCTACTGACCGTTCCCGAAGAGATTGAAGAAACCCTCATCATCCAACCTTCAACCGATACCAGGTTAAAACGAATATCAGGAACATGACGGACATCTTTGAGAACAAGAACTGCATCCATCTTCGTCCTCACATGTACATCTCTATGGAAACTGCCTTCGACACATCTTCGTTGCCCATCTTCAACACTCCACAATCGCCTGTCGTATAAGTGGCAAATAGTGCCCTATTGTGAGATACGTGCGTTGAAGCACTCGAGTCCACCAGCCAAGAATTGTTATTGCATGCGAGATTCATGACAATCTTATCACCTACGACGATCACATCGCCTCTATGTGCGAGGTCGCCGCTGTAGTGTTCTCACTTTGCATCCTCTTATCGCCTTTCTTTTCTCTCTACCAAGCAAAACAGTTCTACTTGATGCCACAATTGTAACATTTCGTGTCCTCGTACCGACCCTTGGACATGCCTCTGGTCTTGTCTCTGCCACCACCTGGATCCCTACTTTTTCCCTTTCGTGGCTCTCTAAAACTAGCACCTCTGAGTGGGATGTGGATGAAGTGTCCTGAGAATGTCTCCGCATCTCTTCATTCAATTCTCCGCTCTTGGCAAACTCCAGACTGACCATGCCTTTCGGAGCAGAAGCGATCATAGATACTCGTACGGTCTCCCATGAGTATAGCAATGTACATAGCAACCAAAGTTCCTGAACCTTATCGACGAACTTAACTCCCATCGAGGATAGCTGGTCAACCACGCCCTGGAACTTACTCAAGTGATCCGTAATGGACGCACCATCTTTATATCACACACCCATCATCATCCGGATCAGGAACAATTTATTTATACCAGTCTTCTTCGCATACAAAGATTTCAGCTTATCCCACAGTGTCCTCGTGTGCTCAATAATGGCAACATGAATATACACGTTCTCGTCGACGAACTGTCTTATGTACCCATACACTTGTATATGCTCAAAATTCCAGTCCTCTTCGGATTTACCATTGGGCCTCTCGGAAGCAAATACCGGCATATGCAATTTTTTGACAAATAGCAAATCCTTTATCGTGCTCCTCCACTAGTGATAGTTGGTACCATTCAAGTTTATCATGCTCACCGGCTTCGCGTCCATCTCTGCTTCCTGGTTTGACTGTCAACTCCTGACACTTCTCTGAACCTAAAGCTCTTATACTACTATATTGGGAACGAAGCACGAAAACCGTTTTCCCAAACCAGAGAGTCTTGTGAGAGAACTGAGCAAAAGCACACAAACTAAAAACGCCAAACACAAATCGTAGACACAAAAAATTTTGACGTGGAAAACCCAGATGGAAAAAACCATTGGACGATCGGAGTCCACCCCTGAAGACCACCACTAATGGAATAAAGAGAATACACCCTCTACAAGCTCCTCCTGATCCAAATGGATCACCACAACTAACTTGAAAGAATAAAATTTGATTGTAGACTCCGAAGAACAAGAGATGTCGAAAAATTATTCGAAGCGATCTCTCCTTCACAGTAGTCTTCAATCCTTTCTCTCTCAAAAGTTGTAAAGTACTATTGCTCCTCTCTTTTTTTAGATACGTTTTATGATAAGGAAACACCTAGTATATATAGCCTCAAACCCACAACTAATTGAGGTATTCTACTATATGTAGGAATACTCAATCTAAACCATTGATGTATTCCTATTATATATAGGAATACCCAATCCAACTCCTTTGGGATATTCCTACTATATATAGAAATATCCAATCCAAATCTATTGGAATATTTCTATTATATATAGGAATACCCAATCCGACTCCGGGGTATTTTTCACATAGGTTGGGAACCCCACCCACTCCAATATTTATGCGAATGATATATTAGTATACTTAGTCCCTTATGATGAGGGAATTATTGCGATTAAAAAAGTTATGGCAGAGTTTGGATGTATATCAAGTCTTCAGCTGAATAGGGAGAAAAGTAATATTTATTGTAATTACAATTATCCAGAGTAATACCAATTGGCAGGTTTTCTTAATATAGAGAGAGGACAACTTCCAGTAAAAGATCCCGGACTACTTTTATTGATTGATTAAGCAAAGGAGACGAAATGTCTAAGTATGGTGGAGTATGGTCAATGCAGACTTAAGGGATAACAAGCCCAAAATTTGTCGTTTGGCGGTCGGATTGAATTAGTTCGTGCAGTCATTTTAATCATTGCTCGGTTTTAGTTGTAGGCCATAATGTTACCATAATGACCGTGATGATTCGCAAAACTAAAAAGATTTGCACGAATTTTGTATGGAGAGGAGGGATTCATGCCATTGCATGGACGAACTTTTGTTGGAGCAAAAATGCAGGAGAGTTGATCTCAAATCATTGGCGACTCTTCGAGAGATGGCAGGTTTAAAACTGGCATAAAAATTTCTTTGAGGGAGGCTCTCCTTGGGCTAAGTGGACTAGTAGGAGGACTAGTAGGAGATATCTGAAGGACTCCAAAACTTCTGGATAAGCAGGTAAATAATAATTTCCTTGGCACATACAAAACAATACTGTATGGTCGGCAACATATTAAACAATTTATATCTAGAATCATAAGCAATGGAGAGAATACTAGTTTGTGGTTTGACCCTTGGATAGAGCATCAAAGCTTGGTGGAGAGATCAGATGGGATGAATTCGAATAAATAGGGAGAGTGGAGTGGGTATCCCGACTCATTGTTAATGGAGAGTGGCAGCTAGATAACCATCCTATTGGCCGAAGGTATCAGAAAATAATTTGTAAAATTCCCATTGATGCTACTGTTGGTGTTTTTGCCTTTGGACTAGGAAAGATAGTCCCACATCGGCTACACCAAATGGTGAGTATCTCAAAATAATGCATTATTTGTGTTGAGGTGTGCACATGAGGTGCGGTGGGGCACAAGTGTGTGTTATGTGGGAGTATTTTTCTAGAAGGAAAAAGGATTAATTCCAACAAAGATGTAAGTTGATTTTTGTTGTGCAGACGCGGACTCGGACACGGACTCCAGGATATCTCGTACATGCACGGAAGTGTTCGGAGGGTAGGCGTGGACTGGCACACTTCTATGTTGATTGTGGGATGATCTAATATATCAAACTCTATTTTTTAGTATTGGTATTTTAGTCCCACATCGGATAGGAGAAGAGGTGAAGACTCACTCCACTCTATAAATAGAGCCCCTTGGCCTCATTTGAAAGATGCACCAAGAAGAGAGTTAAAGGAGTCCGTAAAGTCCAGGAAGCCTGTTCAAGTCTCAAATATTGACTAACGAATGTTCCAGAAGTTCTTTAGAACTTGCTTGTTCCTGGAAGCGGATCGTATATAGACGAATCTTGCTTTGAGCAACGGTGATCTGATCACCCCAACAAAGCTGCCTTTCTCTTTCTTCTTTCCTTCTCTTCTTCTCTGATCTAATCAGAAACTTTTTGTGGGCTTTCGTCGCTGCTGCTGCTAGCAACTCGATTTGTACCTTCCTAAAAGAAGCTCTACATTCGTTTGCTGTTGTAGCAAAATCTCTTTAGATTTTCGTTACCTAGAATCCTCCAAGTGTAGTACACCTTCTTTGAAGTGTTGCTACGAAACGTTGTTGCTATTTTGACAACTGTTTCGATTCTCTATTTTCCATCAAAAATTATGCCTCGAGAATAACAATCTCAAAGCAAGATTTATATTCGATGGAAAATAACCGTACAAACCTTATCGACACAAGTTTTAACAAACTTGAGAAGCTTGACGGAGAGCATTACAACGTCTGGAAGAGACATGTCAGCCTTAATCTATAACTCGTGAGTGTTGACTACGTGTTGACAGATCCTGAGCCTTTATGTCCAGGAGGTGAAAATGCTCGAAGGGTCGCTGAGGCCACTGCTCTGCAATCCAAGTGGAGGAGAGATAATAACCTTTGCAAGTTGCTTATCTTAAACTCTATGGAGGACTCTCTGGCAGAGTCATATAGCTAGACGGTACATGCTAAGGACGTCTGAGAGTCTGTAGAGAATCTCTACAAGAAAGATGAGAATAGGAACAAGATCCACGTGACCGAAAAAGGTCTGGAAGATGCGATTTGAGGACGACAAGGCGATGTTGTCTCAAGTTAAAGAGTTTCTCAAGTTACGTCAAAAACTTGAGGATGACGGCATGTCCTTGGTCGATGCATTTGTCGTTAGGGGCATTATCGCTAAGCTCCCACCTGGGTAGAGCAATTTTATCGCGGACATGCATCGCAAGAAGATGAAGGTGGATCTTGAACATCTTTTGTAGTAGATTCATGTTGAAGTAGAGCTAAGGACTCTCACAAGCTGAAGGTAAAGTCAGCTCAATTTAAGCCAAAGCCTAAGGGCGATGGGGCTTGCTTCAACTGTGGCAAGAAGGGCCACTTTAAGAAGGATTGTAGGGCCAAGCCCAAACCAAAATAGCAGGTATGACTAAACTTGGTTATTTTGATTACTTAACTTGGTTGCTATTGTTGCACAGGTTGAGTTATCTAGAATGGTAGCTGACTAGTGGTCTGACACTAGTACATCTGACCACGTGTGCTCTCGAAGGAGCTGTTCACCAAAGACGAGCTGTGTTATGACGAAGGTCTCGATGGCAAACATGTACCTATCAGAATATCTGAAGATCGAGACAGTAGTTATGAACCATCGATAAGGACACTGGAATGCGTGTTACACGTACCAAAGATTTTCGAAGATCTGATCTCAGAAAGTCTGTTATTTGATACAGACTTGAAAGATGGACATTCGTACTAGCCAGATGGTAATTTCTTGGTGAGGAACATGCTTCGAAAAGATGTTCGGTGCTGAAGGGATGTTCGAACTTCTGCTGATGGCGATGAAGTTACTTCATTGAATGGACTGAGAGTTGTTCTATGATAGAAGCAGACTTAAGATGTCATATCTAAGCCTTATATCCAGAATGTGGGGATAAGGAGGTGGAGGGATTTGAGGTCTGTGCAGAGACAAGATAGGTCAGAAAGCTGTTTAGACGATTGAACTAAAGTACAGATCTCCTGGAGTTAGTACACTCAGATATCTGTGACTTTTATCAATTCTCCACGGGGGCCGGGTTGAAGTGTTTCTCGAAGTGCATGTTCGCATGTCTTCTCAAGTCGAAGGATGGAGCATTCGAGAAGGTCAGGGACTTCAGGACTGAAGCTGAATGTTAAACCGGTCTACAACTACTCAGGATTGATCAAGGCGGAGAATATCGTTTGTTGGATTCGTATCGTTTTATTATAAACATGGAATTGGCTATGAAACGACTGCTCTGTAGTATCTATAATCCATGGAGTGTCAGAAAAGAAGATCATGAAGCCGTTAAAGATGATGATATCTATACTGTGGATCTTCCAATATGCTTCTGGAGATAGATTGCGTGTACGGCTACGTTTATCTTCGGAATAAAGTACCGTTCGTATATCTGACTATGATTATAATCAGCACTGGTTCAAGGTCAGACCTAACTTGAATATCATTCAAGTGTGGGAGTGTCTGGTGTACGTTAAGCTTCCGGATATTAAGATTCAGAAGTCAGGGACGAAGACCAAGAAGACAGTAATTCTGGAATTAGCTGTTGTAAGCTATGTTCGGAGATCACTTGATATCGTATTAATCATATCATTGAGTCTTGCGAAGCATAATTCTTTGAAGACAATTGCTAGGGATAAAAATATTATTCTTGCAGATATTCTGGAGAATATTGTTGGTACCGAAGGAGCAAGTACTTTCAAAGAAGTAGAAGTCCAGAAGGTGGTTATCACTGATGACAACACTTGAACTAGTATTCGCCAAGCAGTAAGCAAAGTGAGTAAGAAGGCCGAAAGATTTCAGAGATAAACATTATCATCCATTACGTAGAGCCTGATGGGGTGATGAAGTCCAGAGATGCGATCTCTTGGAAGAAAGAGTAAATGATAAGATTGACTCGGTAACATCCAATTATAAATGGATGTTAGTTAATCTGCCTGAAGGAGCAAAACCAATCAGATGTAAATGGATATTCAAGAAGAAGATGAAAACCAATGGAACTGTTGATAAGTTCAAGGCTAAGTTGGTAGCCAAGGGATTTTCTCAGAAGCAGGGGATTGACTACTTTGACACGTATGCTCTAGTAGCCCGGATAACCACCATCAGAAAGTTGATTGCTCTCGCAGCAATACATAAGATGGTGATACTTCAGATGGATGTGAAAACGATTTTCCTAAATGGCAAGCTGACCGAAGAGATTTACATGCAACAGCCAGAGGGATTTGTCGTAAAAGGTCTTGAAGACAAAGTCTACAAGTTGGTAAAATTCTTGTACGGTCTTAAACAGGCTCCCAAGATGTGGCATGAGAAATTTGACAAGGTTATAAGGTCAAATGGCTACATGGTCAGCGAGACGGACAAGTGTGTTTACACGAAGTTCGTTGATGGAAGAGGTGTGATTGTTTGTCTGTACGTGGACGATATGCTGATCCTAGGTACGGATATGGGCTGTGTCACGGAGACAAAGAAGTTCATCTCGAGCAAGTTCAGTACGAAGGACTTGGGGGAAGCTGATGTGATCATAGGGATCAAGATCATCCGGACAGACACTGGACTAACATTGTCACAGTCACATTACGTTGAGAAGATGATCACTCATTACAGGTATCAGGATCTTCCAGGGATCGATATGCCATAAAGGTGTGATCTGAAGCTGAAGCCTAATTCAGGGGAAAGCGTCAAGCAGCTGGAGTATGCAAGCGTAATCAGGAGTTTGATGTATGCGACTACTGCTATAAGGCCTAACATAGCTTTTGTCGTAGGAATGCTGTATCGTTTCACGAGCAACCCAGGCATTAAGCACTGGAAAGCTGTGAAACGGGTTATGAGATATCTCAAGAAGACTCAGACATATGCACTGCACTACAACGGAGATCCGTCGGTAGTGGAAGGCTTCAGTGATGCCAGCTGGTGCTCAGAAGTGGAGAGCGAGAGGTCCACAGGTGGATATATTTTCACAATGGGTGGAGCTGCTATATCGTGAAAATCGAAGAAGTAGACTATGCTCTCGCGGTCATCCATGGAATCTGAGTTCCTTACACTTGATACCGCAGCAGAGGAAGCAGAATGGCTTCGAGAGCTCATGTATGATCTTCCAGTGGTTGGGGCACAAATACCGACAATACCGATATACTATGACAACCAGGCGACTGCGGCGGTGGCATTAAATGACCTCTTCAACGGGAAGAAGATGACCGTACGGTTGAAGCACAGGGCAGTACACGATCTCATCAAGAGGGGTGTCATTGTAGTGATTGATGTTCGGAGTCAGAAGAACCTGGCGGGTCCGTTCACCAAGGGCCTCAAGCTAGCGCCAGCTGGTCGATAATACAGCTTGTAAAATAGGCTTGAAGGCATTCTGATATTCTGTTATTACATTCCTACCATAAAGTTTTATGCTATTAGTTCAAAGAGAAATCTACTAGGCATCTAGCTTTTAGTTCAAGGGAGGACTATTAACCGAAAGAATATCAGGAATGGTGAGTACTTGTCCTTTGTGGCATGGAGAGGTTACGGACCTACAACCACTGTTGTTTACTGTTATTTTCTGCGGAATACGGATCCTGTGGTAAGGTTGGCTTAAATGCCTTAATGAGTTCTCAGGCAGAGTGAATGCCTGGAGTGCTTTACAGGAAGCATGGTAGCGCAGTACTACAAGGAGTGTAATTCCATGCTATAGTAGGGTGGCTCCACCATGAGGTTCCCGGTTAGGGATAATGCCTTGGCTTTGTGAGCCAAGTCACAGCGGAGTAGCACCGCAAATAGGCAAGTAGCCTAATGCTGTTTGATAAAATTAAAGAGGGGTAGCCAGCACTACAAAGGGAAGGTGTTCCTCATATTACAGTGGTACGACACCACGATGAGGTACCCGGATAGGGGTAAAGCCTCGGCCTTGCAAGCCATCTTGTTGCGGCATAACATCACAAAGGAGCCTAAGGCTTCATGCTGGGTGGTATGGCACTACAAAGAGGATGTGACCTCATGCTACAGTAGTATGACACTACGATGAGTTCCGGTAGGGGTAATGCCTAAGCTTTAGACCATGTCATAGTGGTGTAGCACTGCAAGGGAAGCGCAAGGCTTCATGCCATGTCTCTTTAATAAAGAACTCACCTATAGTGTATGGACAGAGATATCAGGCCATCTCTTGAGGGTAAACTTGTAGACGCCTAAAATTATACACTGAAACCAGGCTAGCACAAGGCCTTTAATGTGCAGCCAGAAGCATAGTTGATGTCATTATATGAGTGGGAAGAATTGTAGTTATGGTGCAGAATTCAAGGCTTAGTCCATTCTTGTATCATGTTGTTATTTAACCTATGCGAAAAGATTCAAGTCGTAGCGACATCTCTCCTAATGCATGATGGACAGTCACTGTGGGGAACGCTCAACCCATATATTGAGATATATAGGGAATTGTTGGTGTTTTTGCCTTTGGACTAGGAAAGATAGTCCCACATCGGCTACACCAAATGGTGAGTATCTCAATATAATGCATTGCTTGTGTTGAGGTGTGCACATGAGGTGTGGTGGGGCACAAGTGTGTGTCATGTGGGAGTATTTTTCTAGAAGGAAAAAGGATTAATTCCAACAAAGATGTAAGTTGATTTTTGTTGTGCGGACTCGAACACGGACTCCAGTTTGTCTCGTGCATGCACGGGAGTGTTCGGGGGGGGGGAGGGGCTAGGCGTGGACTGGCACACTTCTATGCTGATTGTGGGATGATCTAAAATATCAAACTCTATTTTTAAGTATTGGTATTTTAGTCCCACATCGGATAGGAGAATAGGTGAAGTCTCACTCCACTCTATAAATAGAGCCCCTTGGCCTCCTTTGAAAGATGTACCAAGAAGAGAGTTAAAGGAGTCTGTAAAGTTCAGAAAGCCAGTTCAAGTCTCAAATATTGACCGACGAGCGTTCCAGAAGTTCTTTAGAACTTGCTGGTTCCTAGAAGCGGATCGTATATAGGCGAATCTTGCTTTAAGCAACTGTAATCTGATCACCCCAGCAAAGCTGCCTTTCTCTTTCTTCTTTCCTTCTCTTCTTCTCTGATTTAATCAGAAACTTCTTATGGGCTTACGCCGCTGCTGCTACTAGTAACTCGATTTATACCTTCCTAAAAGAAGCTCTACATTCGTTTGCTGTTGTAACAAAATCTCTTTAGATTTTCGTTACCCAGAATCCTCCAAGGATCTCTGTAGTGTACCTTCTTTGAAGTGTTGCTACGAAACGTTGTTGCTATTTTGACAACTATTTCGATTCTTTATTTTCTATCGAAAATTATGCCTCGGGAATAACAGCTACAGCCGAGAGGGATAAGTAGAGATGGGAACTAGCAAGCAATGCACAATTTGATGCTAAATTACTATACAAACAATGCTGGACTCCTCAACTGACAGTTGCTAATAAAGAAATTCATTTAGGTGGAAAATGGTTCAAATAAGATGAACCTATATATGTACAAGGTTTTGCAGGGGAGGGTGCTCACCATGGATAGACTACATAGATTTGGCATTCATATGTCAATCCAGCCTTGTGTATTATGTCAATAGGAACCGGAGATGATAATTCATTTGTTCTTCAGGTGCCCTTTATCATGGTATGTTTGGCAATAGTGTTTGAAGATGAGGCTAGATGTTGAGGACATGTAGGACATACATAGGGTAATAGAAATACTCAAGCATCAACAAAGAAGGGGAACGACATGCATGAGCCGTGCAAATTTGCATGCATAAGTGAGAATTTTTTTAGCAATAAAATTACCTCTTCCAATATATATATATATATATATATATATATATATATATATATATATATATTCCAAAGAAGGTGAATATTATTGATAAAACAAATATTACAAACTATAAACTATAAACCCATCCCAGACCCAAAATATGTCATCTGGGGCCAAGGATATTTACATATGCCTTTATGTTTCTTTGAACATCGTATATACTGAGACACAAGGCCCTCAAAGATACGACGATTACGCTTACGCCAAACATGCCAGATCATAGCTATGAAAATCAGTTGTATCCGCCTGTAAGCTCCGTCTCCTTTTCCTTTTTGAGCTTTAACTTCATTCATACCCGAAGCAAGATCCCATGTGTGATAGGTAGTCCCAGACACATGCATTGCTGATTCTAGATCTCACAAACAAAGTCACAGTAGAAGAATAGATGATCTCTGGACTTGTCCATTTGTCCACACAAGCAGCACAACTATCCATACAGTCCATCCCAAATCTGCTCATACGGTCCCTAGTAAGCATGCGATTATGAATCATTTTGAGAGACATAACAAAATCTTGACCACTCCTCATTTGATCCGAACCAGTTCCGCCCAATCAACCTTCTACGCTCTGGTCCTGATTTGGTTTAAGGCCGTCCGGAACCTAAATTTCCCTTTTTTCATGTCCTTCCAGACTCAATAGTCATCAGTGCCCCTCCTATCAATTTCCACTGCATAAGCCGCCTCTATCAATCGACCTTGGAAGTCCCAATCTCCCTCCTTGATAAGACAATTAACTGATTCATTGGAACCTCGTAGCTCATAGACATGCCAACCCTCTCTATCAATCATACTGTTGTGGTTGAACCAAGGATCATGCCATACACTACTCTGATTCCCGGAGCAAATTACTCTAGTAAGTCTAGAGTTGGCCGCTCTTGTCAATCCCATGAGCAATTTAACTGTAACCGAGTAGTTGCTATTAGTCCTAGCAGACCAAAAATCACCAGAAAAGTACTTCCCTCTGATCCATTCAACCCATAAAGATTTACCCGTAATTAATCTCTAAAATATTTTATTGGAGGCAGTATCTCTAAGGAGCACCAGCGACCTTAGGCCAACACCTCCCTCCCTCTTCGAATGACACAACTCTTCCAAGCTGATAGCATGTATCCCTCATTTTCATAAAAAATCTGCACACGTTCATTCTATCTTTTTATAGTGTCGTTAGGTATCATGATAGCCTGAAGCCAGTACTACGCAATAGCCGAGCACTACCAAAATATCTCATATTAGCGACGCCAAACGATGTCGCTAAACAACCACAAAACGTTGCTAACTGAAAACAATGACGTATTTAGCGACGTTTCGGGCATGTCGCGTTATTCATGGTCGCTATTAGCGAAAACGTCGCTATTCATCGCTATAGCAACGTAGATCGGCGACGCACTACGTCGCTAGTATTAGCGAGTTTTACCGACAACAACGTTGCTAATTAGCGACGTAACCTTTCGTTGCTGATTGTCGCTGTCCGTTCAGATTTTAGTGACGTTAAATTAGTGATTAGCGGCGTTGTCCGGCTCCATATCTGAGAATTTTTTGGTTGTCACGTCATCATTTTAGCGACGTTTAGCGACGTTACGATACTTGAATACCGACGTCCAGATACTAGATTAGCTGACCTGTACAGTTTGCCATGTCAACGCATCTGCGACGTTCTACGACGATTAGCGACGTTTGGTTCTCAGGTTTGCGACGTTCTAGCGACGTAAGTGTGCGTTGCTGACCGTCGCTGAACGTCGCTAATTCCAAAAAAATTGTAAAAAAAACTGCAGACAGTATGCATTTCACATAAATAATAATTATATTAAAAATATTGTACCTGCATTTAGAGTTTCAGTTTGTAAATAATAGACCCAGAACAACCCTCCATAGAATTTCCTGGGTTCGCCGACCCCTTCGTTGAAATACTCAACACAGGTAAACCAATATAGAGACAAATAATAATAATGCACTACCAATAATAAAATAAATAGAATCGAAAGGTCAGAAAGACAAGAAATAGCCGGGTGGATACAAATCCACTACCAAACGGCTATAAAAAGTGTGTCCGATAATATTCAACATAACATAACACAAATAGTCATACCCGGGATAAAATAAATACATAAACCAACAAATACATAAAGACCCAACAATGGGTCACCAACACAACAAATGAAAACAAGTCCAATAAAGGACTACGCCTGGTCAGGATAAGGAGGAGGAGGAGGAGTAGGCATTGCCTGCACCTGGGACACCAGGAACCTATACTGCTCCGGGGTCAGCATCATCGGTGACGACCCATCAGTAGGAGAAAGAGGGGGCAGTGGGGCCGCTGCAGTCGGTGTGGATGCCGAAGCATGACCAGGAAGTGTCCGCTCCATGGCCAACATTCTGGAGTTGGTGGACGCCATAACAGCCGCCAGCCTCGAAACCTGCTCGCCAATGGCCGTCTGCGTCCCCTATACCGCCTGAATGGCACGATCCGTCCTCTCGCCCGTCTCCCTAATGGTGCGCTCGAACATATCAAATTGTGCGGTGAGGGCCGCATCGTCCGTCTGCGGCTGAGACTGGGCTGCTCCATCCTCCGCAACAGCTCGTCATGCAGCTCAGTAAGCTGGCGACAGAGTTCCTCCACTCGGACCGACTCCTCTGAGGGATGTGGGGAATACACACTGGCAGAGGAGGCTCTGAATGACTGCATCGCCACAAAGGTGCCGTATGATTCCATACCATAGTACGTACCCCTCTGAAGACCACCAACGACAGTCATCCAGAGCTCGTCCATCGTCGGAGCCGGAGGGGGCTGCACGGAAGTACCAGCCCCTCCCTCCGCAGATGCACTAGTAAGCTCACGCTCTAGCCTAAGATACTCATCCTAGAAAAGTACGCATCTCGATAAGCATAATATTTACTACCAACCTAGTTGTTCCACGTCTATGGATATATTTGCATATTTCTTAAGTTATAATAAAGTTAGTGACACGTAAAGTAATACTTACATAGCTCTGCGTGGCCCGATCATCGATGAGTTTTCCGTCCTTCCGATGGGTAGCCAGGAAGACCGTCACCATGTTGGGGTTCGCACCCTTCTTTACTTGTTATAATAAAATGTTTGTCATTGAAATTAAACATTTTATTACTACTTTCATTAAAATAATATATTACAGTAAAACATGTACGAGGTGATGGAAATGTTCTATCATGGGAATCGAACCACCATACCACTTCCATGCCTTCGTCCTAGCCACCTTCACCTTCTCCGACCGTTCCTTGTACCTAGGAGCGTCGAATCTAGCCTTCATGACAGTCCACTGCTCGGACGTGATCCGACCGAAGTTTTTCTTCTTACATCAACAACAACAGTAAAAAAAAATAAAGTCAAATAAATCTGATCCCATGGCAGCTTGGTCGACATGTTCACAAAGTCCATATTGGTGTCCACTTTCTAAAAGATTATTTATGGTACCAGATTGTGAAGATTCTCTAAATTGCAAGGCTCGTAGTTTGGGATAAATGTCGACATTATGAGTGTATACATAAATACTTACTTGACCTTAACGTACTCATTTTTTCTAACTTAGGAACATCTTCCTCTAGGTTTTTCGTATCCTAAGAAAGTTTTAACATAGAACTCACATTGTGCTAGTCATATCTCTAGAAATTTCCACGTCTTTAAGACTTATCAACATTTACTCACTTTTTTTTCCTTTGATTGTGATTTTTCCACTAGATTTTTCAAGTCAAGATTTTTGCTGAAGTCTAACCACATCTATACATTACCATAAACTTGCATTAATATATTGGCTGAAAACTAATGCTGATCATTTCTAAAAACTGATACAATTTGTATATTGAATTATGAACACGTACTCAAGGGGCAGTGTTGCAATGTGACTGCTCTATTGATTCTGCACAAAGGGATCGTGATCCCTTAAAATCCTTAATCGATCTTCTGAGATCCGATCTTATAAATGTCTTGTGGCTTTATATATAAAGCAAGCAGTATACCATATCCTAACACTAACTGATAATCACATACACTAACACTCTTAGATAGGATACTCGCATTCACTTCTAAATATCCTAATTGATCCTAAACTACATTCACTCACTAGTACTAACACTAACTCAAATAGGCACTCTCATATCCCCAAGATACTATATTGATACCAACTGATACCACTGCTCACACTCACACTCGACACATACACACTTCACTCAGGCATTTGCCTGTACTCGAGCTCCCAAATGGGATTCCCCTATCTCCTAAAGCCCCTGACTTCTCTAACCCCTGCCTACGTGGCTTATAGCCCGAGCCAATGCAAGCCTTGCCAAGGCAAGTTGTTGCTGCTGCAGCAATGCCACATGGCATATGCCAATATGGCACTTGCCAACATGCTCACTGCCCTATGTCGTATCTGTGTGTGTGCGTGTCGTGTGTGTCGTGTCGTGTCAGCACGTGTGCGTATGTGTGTGAGTATGTGTGTGCGTATGTGTCGTGTCTGTATGTGTACATGTCGTATGTGTCGTGTCTGTGTGTGTGCGTGTCGTGTGTGTCGTATCGTGTCTGTGTCAGCACGTCAAGAGGAGGGAGATAGGGTTAGGGTTTACCTACCTTGGTCGGAGTCAGGTGGGGGTCGCCGGGGCTGGAGCAGTGGCGGAGGGGACTGGTTGGGTCGGCGTCGACGAGGGGAATCGACGGTGGAGGGGGGACGCCGAAGGAACGGGGGTCGTCGCGGGGAAGGGGGTCGCCTCGGGGAGGGGGTCGCCGGAGTGAGGGGGACGCCGGAGGGACGAGAGAGGAAGGGAAATTTGGGGACGAGAGAGCGGAAAAGGAAATTTAGGGTGAAAAAATGAAAAGTCGATCGGCACTTGAACCCTATATGAAACTTTTTAGCGACATCTAAAAAAGGACGTCGCTATAAAGTAAAGATACGACGACGTACAGAAGTATGAGTCGAAAAAACGTCGCTAAATGAAACAAAACAACGACGTTTTGCGACGAGACCGCGACATCTGCTTTCCAAACAATAATGCTTGTCGCTACTCGTCGCTCTACGTCGCTAATAGTGACGTTCAACGACGTCTTTTATAGACGTCGCTAAATACACAAAAAGTAGCAACGTTATTACTCGGAGTCGCTAAATTCGTCGCCAATATGACTTATTTTGGTAGTGGAGATGATCGCTCTAATAGGCTCAATGCGCTCTCCAAAGAACATAACTTGCGCTTGTCGACCTGCAAGTTTAGCTTGAGTGTAGTTAAGGATGCCCTCGCAATCAACATATGTGGTATAGTTAATAGAGAGCGACAAACCTAAATATTTAACAGGAAGCATGCCTTCATTAATTCCTATATGTTTCAGCCATGTCGTCTCCTTTTGCCCACAGGACCTGTTCACGAACATCATACTCTTATTTGTGTTAAGTTGCAAGCCGAGTTCATAGATTGTCGAATATACTCTTAAGAGCATCAAGCGACTTGTTCGTAGGTTCCATGAAAACTAACATGCCATTCGCATATATCAGATGAGAGACCACCGGCTCCTTCTTAAAAAACAGAGGGGTGATGTCTCCCCCCATAACCGCCTCCATCACAACAACAAAGAGATAAGGAGAAAGCGGGTCGCCTTGTCTAATGCCCCTGGTACTCTTGAAATATCCTTTTGGTTGGCCCTGGATCAAAATAAAGAAAGAGGGGGTGCAGATGCACTCCTTTACTCTATCAACCCACCATTGGTCGAATCCTATGCATCTCATAATATGGCACAGGAATTCTTAATTAACCATGTCATACACTTTCCTAAGATTCTGTTTGAGACATGCTTTGTTTCCTCCTTGCTTGTGAAATCCCTCACTATTTCATGGGCTAATAAGCAATTCTCAGAGATCGACCTACCTTTGATAAAAGCAGTTTGCTTCGGAGAGATCAACTCTTGCATCATCGGCTTCATTATGTCACACATCAGATGGGTGATGATCTTGTACAAGAAGTTGTGACATGCTATAGGTCAAAAATCTCCTAGGGAAGTAGCTCCCTCAATTTTATCAATTAGCACGACGAAGGTATGATTGAGTTCCTTGAGCAGTTTTTCGAATAAAAAATTCTGTGACAGCCTGCATCACAACTGATTTAAGCAACTCCCAATGTGTCTTAGAAAAAGCAGCTCTGAACCCATCCGGTCCTAGAGATTTTTTTGGGTCAGCTGTATTAACTATTGATTCAATCTCATCTATAGAGATCAGTTCTCGCAGAATTTGATTGTCGTAGTCAGTAATCAGCTTCTTGAATTCAAAGTGTGCGAAGGTGACCGGGTAGCAGGATTGATTGTATAGACCATCGAGAAAGAGGATCGCTTCATCAGTTATGACCTCGGCATCAGTAATGAGATCTCCATATTAGAGTCCAAGAGACCATGGATGGCATTCTGATGTTGTCTGGCTTTCACCGTGGCATGGAAAAACTTAGAACACCTGTCTTCATCTCAAAGCCAATAAAATTTTGCCCGTTGTCTAACTTGGACCTCATCCAGGAATCTCTCTCTACGAACCAATTCCTGCAGGGACACTTCCCCTCCTCAGTGAGAGTAGAGTTCAGGGGATCTGAATGAACTCTAGTTTGAATGTCAGCAAGCTTGGCTTCTAGATCCTGGAGAGGCGGGGAAGGACTCTCCTTGTTCTATTCCTTAAGGCAAAGTTTGGTGGATTTAAGTTTGGACACAAGCCTGTATTGTGAGGATCCTACCACTTCAGTATTCCAACCAATGTGAACTACTGCCTCATAGCCCTCCTTGTGAACTCAAGCATTATCTCTATCTCTACTAATATAAGAGGGCTTCAAAACGGCTCAAGATTGAGCAGTGTAAGCTGTATGTATATCATCAACCATTTTATTTAAAAAATTAGGAAAGATTATAATTTTAAACTTTCTCTCATTTTCTTCCTCATAACCGAATACCCTCTTTTTTTTATTTTTCTTTCGCATAACCGAATACCCTCTTTTTTTTATTCACATAGATCCATAACGAATTATAATTTAATTTCTATAAATCTTAATTAAAATTTAAATATATATAAAATAAATCTTAATTTAAATTTAAATATTTTAATTATATTTTGATAAGATTTGAAAAAGAAAAATTATTTTACGTGCAACGCACGTGCTTTACTAGTTAAATCTAAACGGTCTACCTTTGGAGACAGGTTGATCCGCTAGCTTATATATATATATATATATATATATATATATATATATATATATATATATATATATATATATATATATATATCCCACACTTTAGGGTCCCAAACTATTCCCAAAATAATAACCATTATATCATTACATTTCTACAATATATATTAATTCTAATTTCTATTCCCAAAATAATAACCATTAGATCATTACATTTCTACATTATACCGCACAAAATCCAAAACAGGAAAGATAAAACCCAAATAAAGAATAAAAAAAATGTTCTTTTCTCCTCCTTGTTCTCTCCCCTCTCCCGGTGGAGAACCAAAAAGAAAAAGAAAAAAGAGTTATTTTGTATAACCCCCAACTTCTCATTATTTTGATAACTAATATCTTTTGTAATTAATTAAGGTCTATTTTGTAATATACTCTTAGCTTGCAATTAATAAAGATTGAACTAATGTACAGAAATGTTCAAAGTCATAAAATTTTATATTGTACAGAAATGTTCAAAGTCATAAAATTTTGATATATTTTGCTAGTACTTAAAGTGTAGGGGTGTTATAGAAAATAGCTCTTTTTAATTATCATACACTTTAGGTAAAATTTAATCATATCTTTTTATTTTTAGTCATAATTTTCATATAACTAGATATTTAATCAACTTTATATTAGTTAAAGTAGTAAGATATATAATATTATATTTTTAATTTTGTTAGTGTCAGTAACCACTATATGCAATAAATGCTTGCCAATTAGATAAATTTATTTTTCTAATAACCCCTCAATTATTATTAATTATAAACCAAAAGTTAAAACTTAAGTATATTATAAAATATACTTATTTTGCAAGATATTATAAAATATACCTTAATTATTAATAAAAGATGATTAGTTGGACGCAAGAACAATGAGAATTAAGAAAATGGTGTGAAATATAAAAATTAATGAAAAGTGGGGGGTTTATACAAAATAACTCAAAAAATATTCCTTCCCTAAGTTTTTTTTTTATTCTCAATTTTTGTTGAGAAATCGAAGAAAAATATTGTATTTTTTTATTTTTTTAGTTTTTTGGCACATTCATGATCGGATTTTGATTTTTTGTTTTGTTTTGTTTTTGTTTTTGTTTTTGTTTTTGTTTTTGTTTTTTGATTTTTTTTGGATTTGAATAAACCCCTAAACATGGCCGGACTTTGAGGTGATAAAATATTTTAATAAAAATGTCATGATTAAAGTTCATAGATTCAATCCAAATTATCCAATTGATATTAAATACATAGCTAGCCTTTCAAAGATGAACATTTTTACGTAATCTTCCAAAGCTAGCTGAATTTTTTTTATGTAACTTGAATAACTTTTTTTAATTTAGTTATTAAGTTGCACAATCAGGATTACAGTTCATGCCTATCCTTAATTCCTTATGCTACAAGCTAGATTAGATTCATATGTGGGCAGTCTCTCATGACATGGACTCTCCAATTTTCTAACTTAGAAATTCCCATCTCCAATGAGGCTATTAGAAAATCTCAAATCCGGTACTAGAAAAAGATAAACTGCATGGCCGGACTTTGATTTCTTGCATATTAAAAAATATAGGATGTTACTGTTTCCTATATATATATAACTTTAGGATAATGCTAATTTAAATAGAAATATTTGTTTACTGGATAGGATAGCTATTCAAAATAATTTTGTATTTAAAAAGGATACTCATAAGTTTTAAATACTTGAGAAGGGAGGCATTGTTCCTTCGTTGGATTCTTTCTTTCGTTTTTATTTATTTAGGATTTGATAAATTCTTTGAATTTGAATCAAGAAAATAAGCTAAGGAGGGAAAATGTTCGCCAAATTTAAATTTTATTATTTATTTGTTTTGTTGTTTTAGTATTATTTAGATATCTACTTAATAAAGTAATTATTTGTTCTATTTATATATAGATACTATAGATGATTCCTATTTATCTACTAATTTATTTTAGCTACAGTATCATTATTATTTATTCTAAATAAATAAATAATTTCTAGATATTTTGATCTATTCTTTAGCTACGAATTTCATTTGGTAAAAATGAGAAAATCCAAAAAAATTCGGACTTACATTTCACCGCAATATACACAAGAATTTGTGTGGACCCACTTTTAGTTAAATTTTAGTTGCTACCCGGATACTTAGGGCTCCATTCTACCCATTTTCTTTTTCTCCTTTATCATCTACTTCTTCGCTTCGGTTATTGTTCTTCTCCATCCACCAGTAAGGCTTCACTCTTCTTTAAACACTGTTACTTATGATGATGTTGATGATATATGATGGGTACGCATTTCCATTTATAAATTTTGATGATGATGATGGTTCATATGAATGCAGTTCTATTTAATATTAAATAAACGATGACCATGATGATATATGTTAGATGTATATTTCCATCCTGTAAGTCCAAGAACTGCACTCACATTCTTACATCTATATAACTATTTGGATTGCAAGAAGTCTAATAAGTGCTGCATCTTCGCGGAAATGATCAATGGTGGTGTGTGTGTTCGCAGGGAGGGTGGTGGTAGTTGCGTGTGTTCCCAGCGTCGCGGAAATGACTACAGTGACTAAGATGGGAGCAGATCTGATGTCCCCATAATGTCTCCTCTCACATAAATTCAACACATATCTTTTTTATTTAAAGAACTAAATAATTATGGCAGCAGTTTTGGGGACAGCAGATCTGCCCCCGACTAAGATGATATAAATGCATCTGCACAAAGGATCGTATCCATGACTGACACTTATCAGTCATGTCACTTCTAATGGGATCATGTCAATTGTCTACTCTTGTCTAGGTTCCAAGGTCCTTATCCATGGTTCAAGTTGATTGGCGTCGTTGTGATCATGCGAAAAATACTTCAGACATTAGAAAAGTAGCATTTCTTTTGATTTTGATTCTTTCTAGACCTTTTTAAACCTAGTTTATACAAAAACATAGAGAAATATGTTGGAAAAGAAACGCGGAAACCTTTCCCCAAACCGGAGAGTACCTGCGAGAGGACCGAGCAATCCCAACTTAACTCCCCAATCCCGCAACCAACCTGGACCGTTGGATTAGATCCAGTGGTGAAAAGTCACCCAAATTCCCGCATCAGCCCCGACGACACAGAGTTCGGCCAGAACTCTGTGTCGGGCAAACAGAACCTACTCGCCAAATCCTGGAACAGCCAGACCGAGTTCGGCCAGAACTCGGCCTGGGACCGAGTTCGGGCCGAACTCGACAGACCCAGTCCAGAACCTCCCTTAGGAGCAGCAGCAGCAGTAGCAACTCCTAGTTGCCTACTTCCCGAGCTTCTTCGACACACGAATGGCGCTCGTCGCACTCCGGGGTCTTCTCCACATAGGTTGGGAACTCCACCCACTCCAACAAATCTCCCCCTTCACAACTATGGGGAGGATGTCGTCATCCAGACGATCTGCCTGCAGTACTCAAACTTCCCCCTTGGTAGAATCTTCGTGAATATATCAGCTCCGTTGTCATCTGTATGAACCTTCTCAAGCACCGCGTCCTTCTTCTCAACCACATCCCGTATCCAATGATACCGAGTCTCGATGTGCTTGGACCGGCTATGAAACGTCTGATTCTTCACAAGGTGGATAGCACTCTGACTGTCGCAAAGCAAAGTATACTGCTCTTGCTTCAGTCCCATTTCCTGCAACAGCTTCTTCATCCAACAACAGCTCCTTGCAAGCCTCCGTCGTCGCAATGTACTCTGCCTCTGTCGTCGACAAGGCAACACACTTCTGCAACCGCGACTGCCACGACACCGCTCCTCCCGCAAACATCATCACGTAGCCCGAAGTCGATCGCCTCGTGTCTACATCTCCAGCCATTGCAACTTCCTCGCGTTTCCAAACCCTAATTCACAACGCAACGTAACACAAGAAAAGAGGAGAAGGAGGCAAGAGTGCCATTGCAACTTCGGAGAAGAAGACGGAGGATTGAAGGTCGCTATTCGAAGGAGATCGTGTTCGGATAATCTCTACTCGTCGTTCTCGCTCTTCGTAGCCTTGTAATCATTGTTCTTATTTTTGAGTGTTGTGGGGATCCGATTTGGATCGAGAGGAGTTTGTAGAGGGTGTAATTCTTCTATTCCATTAGTGGAGGCTTCTCAGGGTTGGACTCCGATCGTCCCGTGGTTTTTTCCCGCAAGGGTTTTCCACGTCAAAAATTCTCTGTGTCTGCGTGGATTGTTTTGTGTGATTGTTTTTGGGTTCGTGCGTTGTATTGCTCGGTCCTCTCGCAGGTATTCTCCGGTTTGGGGAAAGGTTTCCGTGTTTCTTTCCCAACAAAATATAGATGTTATTAACCTCTAATATAGATAATATGTACTTCATGTGTGTAAATATAACAGTGTGCCCCTGACCGTGTCCATATCCATGCCGTATCCATATCTAAAGTTCTATGAGAATTTCCATATTTGAATCCGTATTGTGTCAACATCCGAATAGGTGTCCATGTTTTTGCCACATAGAAATGATTTTAATTTGTAGATTTTACTTCCAAATGCATTTCCGTTACAGATGAGTAATGCTTTCTATATAGTGATTTATAAAGTTCTGTACCGAGTAGTCTTGTACTGAGTAGTCTTGTCAGTAAATCTCAATTGAAGATGGCACAAATGCTCAACCAATTAGTATTTCCCAACAAGGTAACTATGTAAAAAAAATGTCAGGATTGATTCTAAGAGTTTCTTGTTTATTTACTGATTCTGAGAGTTTCTTGTTTCTTAGTTTTCATGTCAGACGAGGGGAACATCACTAACTGGACATGGGAGGAGAACAAGCTGTTTGAGAATGTTCTTAATACTTATCCAGAGGAATGTAGTGACCGGTGGGAGAGAATTGCAGCATACTTACCTGGGAAAACTGCGGCGAACGTCAAGGAACATTACGAGAAGCTACTGGTAGATATTAGCAACATTGAGTCCGAGGAGGTGCCTTTACCCGATTATCTTCCTCTTGCAGAGGATCCCATTGTACCGGCAACTGGTGCCAGCAATCGTAAAAAGATTAAGAAGAGTGGATCTCGACGAAATAGTAGGTCCTGGACAGAGAACGAACACAGGTGAGATGATATTTCCAATTTCATGGTTACTCCTGTCAATTTTCTAATTAGGATACTCTTAAAACTCAGACCATTTCCATATCTATCATTGTCCAGTGACACTAAATAATAATATACTCAGTTACGACTTAAGTTATATGTTCTCGTTTTATTAATCTTTTGATTGTAGATAAGTAGAATGCTATAAACAAGTTACCATACTTGTCCATGCTGCAAGAAGACTGATTCTCATCAGCATATTTAGTTTGAAATCGTTTTGATCCAACTACAATAAGTAAGTTTATGTTTCAAGTTACATTTTATGTTCTCCATTTTTATCTTGTGATTGTTGATAAGTAGTATGCTAAATACAAGTTGTAGTATACTTGGCTATGTTGCAATAAGACCGATTCCCTTCTTCATTATATTCTGAATTCATTTCGCTCGAATGACAATGGTTAACATTTCTTTGTTATTCCTATTGAATAAGTATCTTAAGTCTACACCTGAATTTGGTAAATGCTATATGTGTGTTTGGTTGAAATGTAGTCTTCTTCTGAACATAGTTTTACCACTTATCTTCTTGCCTGACATAGTTGCAAAACATTTTATTTGGGCAGATCTTGTATTTATTTAACACTTCTATAAAGTATTCTCTATTATTCTTCCCTTGGCCCTCCCTTGATCATCTATATCAGCATGCACTTTATAATCTGTTTGAATAATTGGTATACTTGCATGATACGCCTATTATTTGTAGTTTGTTGCGTCAATGGTTAGTGCCTTAGTGGCAGGGGCTGATCCAGAAATGTATACTGGGGTGGGCTAGAGGGAGTTGGGGTGGGCTAGGTGTAGGCTAACTCCCATAAAAAATCTAAAAAAAATTTTACGGAAAAAGAAGGGAATTTTTTTAGGGTGGGCTGGAGCCCACCCCAACTAGTACATGCATCCGCCCCTGCTTAGTGGTATGGTTGGTGTTGGAAAATATGTCGTGGAAGTGACACCAACACGCACTTGAAGATTACGAACCACAATCCCTACACAAGAACCAAAACGTAGCAAATACCGTATATGTGGTGACTTCGACACTTGGACAAATCCCAATCTATATATATGTTGATACAAAGATTGATTACAATATTAATTGGTTCCTTTGCCCAAATAACCAATCACTCACCAATCTCAAGAAAAAAAAAAAGAAGATTACACAATAAAATCACTCATCAACCATGTGATGATCTCCATGAACGGAGCAAATGAGTCCTCAAATAGATCTTCTTCTCCAACTATCTTGATGAGCAAGCCTATAAGCAAAACATGTACTTTTTCGTAGATTTGTGTGGATTGTCTTCTCGAATCTCCTTGATGAGCACTCCATTTGACAACCCCTTAGCCTCCTTTAAATAGGTTAAAATCCCTAATTTAGGATTAAAAAATCTCTATATTAGTCCAGCACCAATGTTAGCTATTAGATATGATCCAACGGGACACCCAAATTGAGCAAAAATCCAACAAGCGGTATATTGCCAAGTATACTATATGCTGTTATTTTGGCTCTGTCTAGCCCCAATTCAGTCACTGATTATCTGTCGCTTTCATCACAACTCTCGTCGATCCTCTACGATGCCCCAAGCAATCCCTACACACCTCGAATTGAGACTGAAAACCAAGGTTCGCAGTATCGGTATCAGATCCTTATAGGAGTATCTGGATCGACGGTATCGACAGTATTGGCAGTCTTCGACATCTTCAAATCAGAGTATTAGATTTTTTTCGTATAGGGAAGAAAATATTTATTTATAAATTATTAAAATTTAAAAATGATTTATATATTTAGACATAATTTTACGTATTTCCTGTGTTGTTTCTTACTAGTTTTTGAAATTGTGAAATAGTAGTCTCTCTTGCCAATTTGTTCACCTACGATAGTTAAGTTTTCGTCTTTTACATGCTTTTACAACCTTATATATTTTTACACCCTTGCTATTTGGTCTTTTTTGTTCAATTTTTTTGTCAGAGTGACTGAAAAATAGATCTCCAATATTGGTATTGGTCAAATATCGGTATCGGTCGGTATTGGTCAGTATCTGATCGGAATATGTCAAACCGTATTGGTATCGGCCGTATCGAATAGGTATCGGACGATATTGCAACCTATGCTGAAACCCAGCAGTTGGCAAATATCAAAGTTACTGAATCTTAGGTTATATTATAGTAGGACCTAACTAGTCACTCCCTTCCCATAAGACTCTACGTTTGGGCATTGCACATTTGACATGCCACAATATGCCAAAACTTGTACTCAAGAGCCAAAGTCCTTCACGATGCCTATATAGAGAGAGGGAGCAACAAAATTGGTTATTGTAGGTCATATGCATCGGGTTGAAATGGTTCAACCTGTAACTGTAATGAAGACATTATGAATCGAAGTGTCACACTTATCATTACATATCACTTTTCTGATCTCATGTGATAATGAAAAGAATATAAATAGTACCTCTGCAACCAAGTTTTTTTTCTTCTTTCTATCAGCTCTTCATCTTCTTCATTTCGCTTTTGACATTGTTGGAAGCAGTATTGTTAAATGCACCGCCCACGTGCGCCTAGGCTCCCAAAATGCGAAAGATGGTCTTTTACCGCCTAATAAAGAAGCAGGCAACATATCTTCTTTAGGCAACGTCTAGCGAGAAAGGTGCCAAAGATAAGATTAGGTGAATGGGTAATTAGGCAAGCCTAGCCGCATGCCTCGATGTGGTGGATATTTTATGCTGCTTTTTGGCACTTTGTTTAGGTTTTTATATAAGTTTTATGAGTTTGTTTCATTTTATTGGTTTTTAAAGTTGCATGCTTAAGTTTTATAGAGTAATAAAAAAATAGGTGAGATATCTTCCTTAGGTGACGCCTAGATAAGAAAGGCGCCAAAGACAAGATTAGACAAATGGATAATTAGGCGAGCCTATGTGCATACCTAGATGTGGTTGGTATTTTATGCATCTGTTTTGGTCTTTGTATATATTATTTTATCTAGGTGAGAAAGTACCAAAGGAAAGATTAGGTGAATGGATAACTGTAGAAAATAATGGTTGGATGATTTTATTGATGGACTACTTCACTACTTATAGGGAGTCTAGCTCCTCTACATATAACATATTTCGATGTGGGACTAAAAGTCCCTTATTGATTCTCAACACTCCCCCTCAAGATGGGCGATAGATATTGATCATCTCCATCTTGTTACATAGCTTTGACAGACTTAATGAACTAAGACCCTTAGTCAGACAGTCTGCAACTTGTTCTTCTGAGCGGACATGGTCAATCTTCAGTATCCCTTGTTCCAGCTTCTCCTTGATGAAGAATCGATCAATCTCGATGTGCTTTGTTCTGTCGTGCTGAACTGGATTGTTAGCTATACTTATTGCAGTTTGACTATCGCTCAGAAGACGCAATGGTGCTCCCTTATCCAGCTGCAACTCTGTCAGCAATGCTTTCACCCACAGCAACTCTGACACTCCCAGAGCCATTGCTCTGTATTCTGCTTCAGCTGTCGACAGTGCTACCACTGACTGTTTCTTGCTTCTCCATGAGACCAGATTTCCTCCTACAAAAATACAGTATCCCTTGGTAGACCTTCTGTCGTCTATGCAGCTCGCCCAGTCTGCATCACAGTATCCCTCAACTTCTATGCGTCCATTCTTCTTGAACCATAGCCCCTTTCCCAGCGTTCCTTTCAGATATCTTAAGATCTGAAATACTGCTTCCATATGACCCTTTCTTGGATCATGCATGTAGCGACTCACTACACTCACCGCAAATGAGATATCAGGGCGAGTGTGCCCCAGATAAATCAATCTTCCTACAAGTCATTGATATCTTTCACGATCAACTGGCTCTCCTGCTTCTGCTCCTAACTTGCACTTCTGGTCAATTGGAGTGACTGCTGCTTTGCATCCCAGCATCCCTGTCTCCTTCAGCAGATCTAGTGCGTATTTTCTCTGTGAGAGAACAATTCCTTGTTCGCCTTCACACACCTCGATACCTAGAAAGTACCTCATCGCTCCTAAATCCTTCACCTCAAACTCCTTCGCGAGTTTTGACTTCAGCTTAGTGATCTCGACTTCATCATCACCTGTGATCACTATATCATCCACATATACAGCAAGTATAGTGATGTGGCCTCTTGCATGCTGGAGGAAGACCGTATGATCTGCATTTGTTTGACGGTATTCCATGCCTGTAACAGCCTTTCTGAATCTGTCAAACCAGGCTCGAGGAGATTGCTTGAGCCCGTATAGCGACTTCTTCAGTTTACACACGTTTCCTTGCGACATCCCTCCGTTTGATTCCGTCGCGTAGCATCCTGGCGGGAGCTCCATGTATACTTCTTCTTGCAGGTCCCCATGAAGAAAGACATTCTTCACATCCAGCTGGTACAGCTTCCATCCATAGTTCGCTGCAATGGAGACCAGAGTTCTCACGGTGCTCATTTTTGTTACTGGGGCAAACGTCTCATCATAGTCTATGCCATATGACTGTGTGAATCCTTTTGCAACCAACCTCGCCTTGTATCGCTCGACCTTTCCTTCTGGCGTCTCTTTCACTGTGTACACCTATTTGCATCCCACAGCTTTCTTCCCTTTGGGTAATGGAACCAGCTCCCATGTCTTATTTTTCTCCAGTGCCCCAAGTTCTTCCATCATTGCAGCTTTCCACCTTGGATCTTTCTTTGCTTCCTGCCAACACTTGGGCAACGAAGTAGAGTCTAATGATACAATGAAGGCTCGATAATTCGAAGAAATGTTAGAATAAGACAAGAAGTTGGCAATGTCATGTTCGTAATCATCAAAACGAGCAGGAGCCTTACCCGCATTGATGCGAGAAGATCTCCTTAAGGGAGCAATAGGTGGTGGAGAGATCATACCATCCGAGTCGGAGAGATCCGCATCAGAATCCGAGTGATTCAGTGCGGGGGCAACATCTTCAGGAGTTGGAGCAGGAGTAGACGAGGGACTTGGTACAGTAGGCACAGGGCACGGCATAGGCACAGTACTGGACTTCTGTTGTCTCCTTCTGTAGACTTGGAGCTCATTTTCCCTTGTCTGTTGCTCCCCCTGCGTAACATATGTATCTTCTTCTTCTTCATCTGTATCTGAGTCACTGTGCTCTCCCCCTTTCGTCCAGTTTTCTACAACCGGACACGGAACCGATCCGACGACCACATTTGGGCTTATTATCTCTCCCTCACATCGAACACCAACTGTGTTAGATGTGTCACCAAATGCTGAACCTTCATCCGAACTATAGTATGGTTCGAGTTCTCTGAATGTAACGTCCATGCTGACAAACATCTTCCGCTCGACTGGACTCCAACACGCATATCCCTTCTGAGTCGCCGTATAACCGACAAAGACACATTTAACTGCTCTAGGATCCAGTTTGCCAACGCCAGACCTATTATCTTGGACAAAGCACACACATCCAAAAACTTTTGGTGGAACAGTGTATGTAGTTGCCCTAGTAAGCATCTCCAATGGTGTCTTCCAGTCCAATACTTGAGACGGCATTCTGTTGATGAGATACGAGGCCGTCAAAATAGCCTGCCCCCATAAGTGCTTCGGGACATTCATAGCCAGCATCATCGTCCGTGCGACTTCCAGCAGGTGTCTGTTCTTTCGTTTAGCCACACCATTTTGTGCAGGAGTATAAGCACATAAAGTTTGATGTAGTATTCCATGGGTGGAAAAATACTCAGCAACCTGCGTATTAGTATACTCTGTCCCATTGTCAGACCGGAAATACTTAATTTTAGCGCCATATTGTGTTTCCATCCAGCGATGAAAGTTCCGAAAAGCCTCAAGGACGTCACTTTTATTCTTCATAAGGTAGACCCATGTCACGCGGGTATAACAGTCAATGAAGGTGACGAACCATCGAAAACCGTTAATTCCGGTTGTAGGACAAGGGCCCCATACGTCCGAATGTATCATGTCAAAAGCAGCTGAACTCCTATTCCCCGAGCTTACATACGAGCTTCTGGTATGTTTTTCCAACTCACAAGCATCACAAAATAACTTCTCTTTATCAGCCCTTTGATATAAGGACGGATACATTCGACTAATAACTTGAAAAGAGGAATGACCGACACGCTGGTGGTGGAGTAGTAAGTCGGCTTCAACACTGCGACAGGAAGCTTCTGGTGGTGCGTCTGCTACCAAGGATGCCAATGCGTTGTCCAGTCCAGTCCTGTCTAAATACCACAGCCCCTTATGCCATGTGCCAGTCCCAAGTCGTCGTCCTGTCCCCTTCTCCTAAAAAGTTACCTTAGGAATGTCAAAGGAAACAGTACAGTTAAGATCAAGTATAATGGCACTAATGGATAAAAGATTGACAGGAAAAGATGGAGCATGTAAGACATTGGTTAGAGTGATGGAAGGGGTGCATGCGACAGTGCCTGTACCCACTACAGGTCTGGATGTACCATCAGCGGTCTGAATACTCTCCGGCAATGGTAGCCGAGTATAGTCCTGAAACGCACCACGGGATCCCGTGACATGGCGAGATGCCCCAGAGTCCATTATCCATCCTGGCTGATGGACAGATGCAAGAGCACGTGCAGAATCACCGGTGCCGGTTTGGGCAAAGTAAGTGATGTGATCTCCCGAGGTCGAAGACGCCCCAGGACTGTCGGCCGAAACCAGCTTTGTGCCTCGCAACTTCTCAAGGAACTCCCTCTCAAGCGGGGTTATTTCAGCCAGTAGATTCTCTCCCCCTTCCTCCACCAGATTCGCTTTGTGTCCTCCCCGTCTATCAGCATATCCTCCTCTATTACCCCGTCGGCCGCCACGACCCCGTCCTCGATCAGTAGACTGATTTCGCAAGGGTTTGGGACAAAATCGGATGTAATGTCCGGAGTCACCATAATTGTGGCAAACACCACCAACAGATGGAGGTTGATTGAAGGCAGCAAGGGCAGACTTTTCAACCTCGGCTCACTCCCCCTGGTAGGATCCCTTGTTGGGCATCAACTTCAGTCGAGCTTCTTCCTGTGTCATGACGGCTATAGCTTCTTCCAAGGTCGGAAGCGTGGATTGGGATAGGAGGATATTCCGTCTCTGCTCAAATACAGGGTGTAGTCCCTTCAGGAATTTCATCATACGCTGCCGCGAAATATAAGCCAGGAACGTCTGAAAGTACTTCGCGAATGCCGGTTCGACTTGTGCATCTTCCATCCCAAGAGGATCATAATGATCTAGATCAGACCAGTACTTCTTCAACAGGGCTGCGTACTCAGAGATGGTACGTTCGTCTTGGACCACCCTATCGAGTTCATCTTGTAGTTGAAAGACTCGCAAAGGGTTGCCGGAGCCGGAGTACATATCTTTGAGAGTCCGCCATATATCAGCAGCAGCCTCCATTGCCTCAACATTGCCCGACACCTGGTCGGTTAATGAGGCAGTCAACCACCCAGCCACTACGTTGTTGACAATCTCCCAAACAGCAAACTCCATTGCGGAGTGATCGGCTGGTGCCTTGGCTTGACCAGTGACATAGCCAACCAAGCCACGTCCCTTCAGCGTCCGCATCGCCTGCCGCGACCACTTCAAGTAGTTGGACGTTCCTTCCAACTTCGTCTCCAGCTTCTCCAATTTCCTCATTTTGTAAGGTGACAGATCCACATCAGTATGGATCGCACGTGGGGTTGCCTCGATTAATCTCTTTGATAAGATATCATCAACCACGGCCTTCATCTCTTCGGCCGTCAGTTTGCCACTGATCGAATCCATGCCTTCTTCAACTGTGAACCCTATTCGTCGTCTTCTTCGGCTTCTTCGACGTCAGAGTTGGCAACTTCCCCAACGTCGTCGTCTTCTCCGTCTTCGTCGGCTACGTCGTCTTCTTCGACGACAGAGACTTTACGAACGCGCTACTAACTTGGCCAGCACCGACGCGCGCATGTAAAGTGAACACGTCAGGACACCAGAGAAGACATGATTAGTCTCTGTATAGATCCTGATGTGAAGGAAGAATAACAAAATAAACATTTGTTAGTTCCAAACGGCGCAATCTAGGAAGTCGGTGCAAATAAAGTATTTGACATCTCGACTGTCTTCGAAATACGTCCTTTTTTTTGTATAAAGACGGCTATGGTTAGGGTTAGGGTTTGGATGGGGCTGCTAGGACTAGGGTTTCCATTAGAAGAGGGAGAGGGAGGAGGGGGGGGCGGGAGGGTGCAAGAGGGGGGGGAAGGTGCTGGAGAGGGGCGGGAGGGGGGAAGGGTGCTGGTCGGGGGGGGGGGAAGGGGGGGTGGTCGGGGTGGGGGGGGTCGGGGGGGGGGACTGCTCCGGGGGGGGTCGGGGGGGGGGGGTGGGCGCTGCTCCGAGGGGGGGGTCGGGGGGGGCGGGGCGCTGCTCCGTGGGGGTGGGGGGTCGGCTAAATTTTTTTTTTTTTGTGGAGAGAGAGAGAGAGAGAGTTATGGCTCTGATACCATGTAGAAAATAATGGTTGGATGATTTTATTGATGGACTACTTCACTACTTATAGGGAGTCTAGCTCCTCTACATATAACATATTCCGATGTGGGACTAAAAGTCCCTTATTGATTCTCAACAATAACTAGACGAGCCTAGGCGAGAAAGATGCAAAGACATGATTAGGCAAATGAGAAATTAAGCGACTCTAGATGCATACCTAGATGTGGTTGGTATTTTATGTTGCTGTTTTGGGCTTTGTTTAGGTTTTTTTTTAATAAGTTTTATGGATTTGTTTGGTTTTATTGGTTTTTAAATTTGTAGGCTTAAATTTTAAAGGTTCAAATAGAGTCAATTTTGAGTTTCACAGACTATATTGTGATCTTGTTAACAATGTTGTTAAAGGCCCCTCCCAGGTGCACCTAGGCGCCTAAAAGGCGAGAGGCGATGTTTCACCGCCTAGTCCAAAGACATGTGAGATATCTTCTCTAGGAGACACCCAGACGAGAAAGACGCCAAAGGCTAGGCACACGCCTAGGCATCGTTTTATGAGCTTGTTTGGTTTTATTATTTTTTAAATTGTTGGCTTAAGTTTTAAATGTCAAATAGTGACTATTTTAAGTCCTAACACTATATGTTACTAACTAAATAGACAAAAACAAAAAAGAGATGAAAATATTGATGAACAAAATCTATCAATCAATGAGGAATATTTTGTTTTCTATGACGATATTCATAATAATGTGTAGGATTATCTCTTAGACTTAGATGATGAAAATGAAGATAAATGATGGATGATTGAGTGGGAAGAAGAATGATTCTTTAAGTCATTTAGGAATGTAGAATATTGACTCGTTGATTATCTTATGTTTTTTCATTTGGATAATTTGTCTTCTATCATAATGACTTATGTGTGATGTTATTGTTTTTAAACGTAATGTTGTGTTTCATATACTATTTTGTGATCTTTTTAAGTGTTTCATATACTATTTTGTGATCTTTTTAAGTTACTTTGCTATTTTCTAGTGGTAATTTTATATTATTTTTACTCTCTTTTTTATTTTATTATCTAAAAACTCAAGTTTGATGAGTTTTTAGGATTATAGGGAAGATTTGGATAACCTACCTGTGCTACAAAAGTGAAAATTGGTGTTATAAAAAAATTGAGAAGCTGTCCATGTGGTACTTTTCTTTTCTGGACGAGTCTAGACATGCCTAGGTGCTCCTAGGCGATGAGGCGAGGCAGCTTGCCTAGGAGCGCCTAGAGCTTTTCAAAACACTTCTTGTTAAGTTAGTTTTTTATTTTCTATTGGTAAATTGGTATCACTTTTGATTCTTTAATTTAGATTATTGTATAAAATTCAAGATTGATTAGTTTTAGGGATATAGTGCAGATTTGGATAACCCAACATGAGATACAAAAGTGACAAAACGTGTTATTAAAGAAAATTTGATAAGTTGTCTAGGTGACATTTTTTTTCTTCGGACGAGGCTAGGTGCACCTAGATACTCTCAGGCGATGAGGCGAGGCGTCTCACCTAGGAGCGCATAAAGCTTTTTAAAACACTGGCTGAAAGCATAGGTTGCTTAATGTCTCAACTCAAAAGTTCCTCAAATAAGGGTCACAAGGTCTAGTCAATTATAGTGTCGGGTAAAGTTGAAAGGATCGAAAGCGGAAGGGATCTTCAGTTCATTCATCTCAATACAATTAGTTTACATCTATTTGTACCCCACATCTAGATATATGTTTGCCTGTTGAATGATCTGAAAAAGCAAAGTTGAGGTTTAAGCCACCCCAATTACTGTGAAAGTGGCGTGGGTTAGCTTGGTGGGAATGTGATGGACATAGCAGTGGTGGTAGTGACCATGGAAGAGGAGTGACTAGCAGAGATTGTGTGGGAAGAGGAAATACTAGTGGAATTGGCAGCCATGGGTTAACAATGTAACATTTAAGTTATCTCGTTCTGATACCAAATAAATGTTCTATCTGGTTTGAATGTTGCATTTTGCTTATTTTCATTTGCTTCCATATTTATACATGCATCTCCTAGAGGTTTGGTTGTTACAATAGATTGGAAAGGAAGGTTTGGTTGTTTATAATATAAAAGGAAGTATAAATTAAGGTTGGTCTGTTTGTTACAACATAGTGGAGAATAATACTCCTAATTATTAGGATGAGATTTGGAAGATTTATTCTTATCATTGGTTTGAGAGGATAACTCCTTGATATATTTATCCTTATCATCAGTTGGAGAGGATAACTTCTTGACAGTTGCTTTGGCTTTGGATGTTCCTATTCCAAAACCAAATAGAAGCTCGGTTTGCCCTTCCAATTTCCTGTTTGTGTTGGTTTTGATATTTCTCCATTCCAACTTTCCGTGCAACTGGAGTGCTAATACCAGTCATGCTCAACTTGGTACAAATAGACTGCACCTGAGTTCTGAAGGTACCCTTGGTCAGGATATCCGCCAAATGAGATATTTGAAGACACCCATGGTAAAAATATCCCGACAAGTGGAGCATGAATGGAACTTTCCTTTATTGCTGCAACAGCTACGTTTTGCAAAATTTCCTTTACAATAGGCGCGCCAGTTCGTACCTGATTGAGGCCTTTCTTCTGATGGGCTGTGAACTGAGCTTCATCTATCATGGAAACTTTAATGATTTCTGCCCAGCAAATTCTCTGTTCAAAAGATACCAGACCAACCATTGTTTAACTGCGAAAGCAAGACCAGAGACATAGATCCTTGATTTTCTCAACAAATCTTGTGTTTGCTAGTTCTTTAGTCTATAATGTTCTGACTTGAATTCTATATCCCCTAATATATGTTCATTAGCTTTCTCTGCATCTAATCTTCAAGCCTTCCAGAAAATTCACCAAGACCATAAGGTTTATCTTTTCTTCCTAAGAAAGCAAATGACTCCTAGGAAAGTTTCACACTATTTTCTACTATAATCACCTAGAAAAAAGGGATGAAAAATAATCACTGGAATATGAAATAATTGTTATATCTGTGCCTCATCCAAGCCACGCAACTGTGTGCAAGTAGTTGATTTATAGTCAAGAAAAGAATATATGATACAAAAAAGGAAGATGGATCTTCCACACAAATGCCTCTTCTCCTCTTATGTGATAATTGGAACATGTTCATTTATACTTTTGACAATGGACTTTGTTTACATTGAATGTTTTGGTATTATGTTACAAAGGGATTTTTTTTATTTAATGTGTTTTCAAGTGTTATTATTACATGCAGATATTTCTACATGACTATGCATAATTATCTGTTAACCTCCATAATTATTCTCAAATCACACTTGTTCATTCTTATTCATGCTAGTATGGAAATGTCTGCTAACCTCCATAATTATTTTCAAATCACACTTGTTCATTCCTATTCATGCTATTATGGAAACGGGCATGAGAATCTAAATCACAATTAGAAATCATGGGAATCTATTTTTTTTTATTTAATTAATTTATTTACTTGCTTATAGGAAGTTATTAGCAGTCGATGGATGGCATTATCAGCCTCACATGATATACCTCATTGTAGTCCTCTTCATTGTTGAATTTGATAGAAAAATTCCCTTATGTGCTCTTATGATTTATGTGCACTTATGATGAACAGAAAATTTCTTACGGGACTCGAACATTACGGGCAAGGCGATTGGCGGAGCATATCAAGGTACTTTGTTTGCACTAGATCAGCTACGCAGGTGGCAAGCCATGCGCAGAAATACTTCACCCGTCTAAACTCACGTAATAAAGACAGGAGACGGTCAAGCATTCATGACATCACCACTTTGGATGATCAATATTATAATGGACCAAACAGTTCTGGCAGTCGCATTATTAACTGTGGTGATATATGGACTCCTCAAGATCCAAAATCCGGTGAATCTTTTGTGCAAAAATCTTTATATGGGAAGTCTGGTCAGCAATATCCTCAGCCACCAGCTGCACCTCCTCCTTTCGACACACATGGGACTGGTATCGAGCATCACATAGTCGTGACTCCCCCCAACCTTGCTTCCCCTCAATATATGGCTTTAGGAATGCAAGTTGCAGCTCCCGAAACAGCGGGTCCTGGTGCAGTTCTTGACACAGCAGTTCCTGGTTCACCGAGGAACCATACTTCACCTATTCATCCATATTTCCTATCAACTTCACATCAGTGATATAAAGCTCACACCTATTCATCCATATTTCCTATCAACTTAACATCAGTGATATAAAGCTGACATTGTATTGGAGAGTCTTCTTCTGCTAGGTTCTATATTCTTTTGAAGTTTCCTCGGGAACAAAAGAGAGTGGAAAGGAGTTTTAGTTTGAGAATGTTGTCTATGACATTGTTTCTCTGAGATTAGCTTTTATATACCTCATCAGGGTAGGTGAGTTTGCTGTGGTAAAACTATCAAAGAACTGATGTTGAAACCTTCAATTTTGTTTAAACATTTGAGTCTGTGAATATTGTTCTATATTTCAATTTAGTTTGATATTGGGATTGCTTGGAGTAACTGTAAGACTTGTTATTTTGCATCCAAAGACTTTATTTGCATGGAGGATGCTGACTCGAGTCATGGAAAACAATCAATCTCCATTTCTATAGGGATAAGGCATGTACATCTCGACCCTCCCCAATACCATGCATAAGTCGCACCGGAACCTTTTATTCTGATTTTGATCTCCTAGTGACACGTGTCTCTCTCTCTCTCTCTCTCTCTCTCTCTCTCTCTCTCTCTCTCTCTCTCTATCTATATATATATATATATATATATATATATATATATATATATATATATATAATTTTTTTTATAGCATTTGTCAGTTGATGCAGGCTTCTCCGTGACAAAATTTTTGTTATCAATTACCATAAAAAAAATCAGCTTCAGTCATCTCCTTTTAATGATGGTGCGAAGATATGTTTTTGTGCATACTTCAATTGTTATTCTTTACAAGCAGGCAGAGGCCAGTAAGTTACATTCCAACTCAAAAACCTTCTTACCCTTGCAATGCCGAGGAAAAATAAAGGTTAGGATGAAAGTTTTTACACATCAGATGGGACTGGCACAACACCAGCCATAGGTTAGCTTAATTTGTTCAACCTTAACCACAAAGGTACTCATGCACAGAAGGACGATGTGTTTGTTCATAGTGGAGCAGCTTCGAACAATATTGGCTTTTGCAACAAAATGTGATATAACTAGGTTCATGCACATGGCTTGATTTTCTTGTTTTTGGAGGAACATGATCTGGTTATAGAATTACAGTGTGTACCTTTTCGCTCCTCAATGAAGGGAAATTAACCTAACGTGCTCAGCGAAAATGGAAAATTTTGACGTGTCAATACTGAAACTCCACAAAGGCAACAGACCACTAACATGCTATGCAAGAGGCAAGACATATAACACCTGCATATGTGATGACTTAATCATCCGAATAAATCACAATCTATGTTATTGCTGGGGCACAATTTTTCGATGGAAAACTGAGAAATTCGTAACAATTGTAAAAACAATCGTTATTACGTAACATTTCACAGAAGGTACGTAACAGAAATTCCACTAATGCAACACTTCACAGAAGGTGCACAGATTTCTACCAACGCAAACACTACACCGAAGGTGGGCTAATAGAATTCTGATAAACGAAGATGGTGATGCAACACTTCACAGAAGGTGCACAAATTTCTACCAACGCGAACACTTCACCGAAGGTGCGCTAATAGAATTCTGATAAACGAAGAAGATGACAGGCGAAAGATGGAAAAACTTCTGCTGGGGTGAATGATCACCGTTGCTCAAAGCTTTATTCGCCCCACACGAATAGCTTCCAGGAACCAGCAAGTTCGTCGGAGAACTTGGAACACTCTTGCTCTTCTGACTCCTCGGATGAACACGAACTCCCGTACAAAACTCAACACTGGTACAATACCTGTCTTCTCTCTCACAGTTTCTAAACACTTGTAAACTTTCTGTCTACTACTTGTGTATTAGTTCCTAACTGTGAGAGAGAAGGAGGAGACCTTATATAGGCCCCTGCAACAACTGTCCGGTTCGCACAATGTTAGGGACGTGGTAATAACCACCTCGAACATGGAGCAACCGCTCAGAACATGCAAAGATACGTTCTGCCGCAAGTTGTGTCACTTGCGTAACCAGCGTGATTTGTACTTTACGCACATAGTCCTATTACGCAACCTACGCACACTACGCACACTACGTACGCTGCGTACACTGCGCACTCTACGCACGCTGCGCACGCTGCACACACTACGTATACTGCACGTACTTGGCTGCGTAACTGGGCCGGCGTAACTGGGCTCGCGTAACGGGCCGCGTAACTGGGCTCGCGTAACTGGGCTCGCGCAAGGTGGCCGCGCAAGTGGCTCGCGCAACGAGCGCAACTTAAGCGCACTATGCGCCTAGCGACGATGCTGACGTACTAAGTGCAAAGTGCGCCAACAAAACGCCACATTATGCCTCATGAGCCCTTGAGCCCGAGTTCGAGCCCGAGTCCGAGCCCGAGCCCGAGCCCGAGTCCGAGTCGCTAAGCCCCTATGGGGCATAGCTCACATGGAAATAAATTTTCCAAGAGCAAAAAGCTAGAAGCTTACCATGGAGCCTTATTCTTACCTCTTAGTAAAATCACCCACATGGTTCCCACCTTTGGGTCACCACCCATGTGCACATCCCAACAATACATAGAAGCCTATATATGTTGAGATACCACATGATGCATTTTCGATGTGGGACTAAAACTTCACTAAGCATGTAGAGAACAATTTCTCTACATGTCAAGAATACAAATGCTCCAACAATCCCCCACATATCTCAATATATATGGGTTCGAGTGTTCCCCACAGTGATTGTCCATCATGCATTAGGGGAGATATCGCGATGACTTGAATCTTCCCGCATGGGTTAAACAACAGACTATAATACAAGACTGGACTAAGCCTTGAATTCTGTACCATAGTTGAAGTTGTTCCCAATCACATAATATAGTCACATGTGCTTCTAGCTATGCACATTAAAGGCCCTGTGCCAGCCTGGTTTCAGTGTATACTTTTGGACGTCTACAAGTTTACCCTCAAAAGACGGCCTAATATCTCTGTCCATACACTATAGGTGAGTTCATTATAAAGAGACATGGCATGGAACGCTTTACGCTCCCCTTGCGGTGCTATGCCGCTATGACATGGCCTGAAGCCAAGGCATTACCCCTCCCTGGGAATCACCCCATAACTGGAAACCTTTGTAGTGTCATACTACTGTAGCATGAGGCAACTGCCTCTTTGTAGTGCCAAACTACCCAGCATGAAGCCTTAGGCTCCCTTGCGGTGTTATGCCGCAACGACATGGCTTGCAAGGCCGAGACTTTATCTCTAACCGGGTACCTTTTCGTGGTGTCATGCCACTGTAACATGAGGAACTCCTCCTCTTTGTAGTGCTGACTACACCCCTCTTTATTTTTAACATACAGCATTAGGCTAACTGCCTGACTTGGCCTGCGAAGCCGAGGCTTTATCCTATTCCTGGGCAGCACCCCACATATAGGAACCTCATCGTGGAGTCACCCCACTGTAGCATGGATTTTCACTCCTTGTAGTGCTGCTCTACCGTGCTTCCTGTAAAGCACGCCAGGCATTCACTCTGCCTGAGAACTCATTAAGACAATTAAGCCAACCTTCCCATAGGAACCATTTTCTACAGAAAACAACAGTAGACAACAGTGGTTATAGGTCCGTAACCTCCCCATGCCCAATAGAACATGTACCCACCGTTCCTGATATTCTTCCAGTTAATGGTCCTCCATTGAACCAAAAGCTAGATGCCTAGTAGATAGATCTTTGAACTAATAGCATAAAACTTTATGGTAGGAATACAATAACTAATATCAGAATGCATTCAAGCCCATTTTACATGCTGAGTCATCGACCAGCTGGCGCTTGAGGCCTTTGGTGAACGGATCCGCCAGGTTTTCCTGACTCTGAACATCAATCACTGCAATTACACCTCTCTTAATAAGTTCGTGTAATGCCCTGTGCTTTAACCGCACAGTCCTCTTCTTTCCGTTGAAGAGGTCATTTGATGCCACCGCCGCAGTCGCCTGGTTGTCGCAGTATATCGGTATTGCCGGTATTTGCTCCCCAATCACTGGAAGATCATACATGAGCTCCCGAAGCCATTCTGCTTCCTCGACTGCGGTGTCAAGTGCAAAGAACTCAGATTCCATGGATGACCGCGAGAGCATTGTCTGCTTCCTCGACTTCCATGATATAGCAGCTCCACCCATTGTGAAAATATATCCACCTATGGACCTCTCGTTCTCCAAATCTGAGTACCAACTGGCATCACTGAAGCCTTCCACGACCTGCGGATCTCCGCTGTAGTACAATGCATATGTCTGAGTCTTCTTGAGATATTTCATAACCCGTTTTACAGCCTTCCAGTGTTCAACACCAGGGTTGCTCGTGAAATGACTCAGCATTCCCACGGCGAAAGCTATGTCAGGCCTTGTGGCAGTAGTAGCATACATCAAACTCCCGATTACGCTTGCATACTCCAGTTGCCTGACGCTTTCCCCTGAATTAGGCTTCAGCTTCAGATCACACCTGTACGGCGTATCGATCCCTGAAAGATCCTGATACCCATAACGAGTGATCATCTTCTCAATATAATGAGACTGTGACAGCGCTAGTCCAGTGTCTGTCTGGATGATCTTGATCCCTAAGATCACATCAGCTTCCCCCAAGTCCTTCATACTGAACTTGCTCGAGATGAACCTCTTTGTCTTCGTGACACAGCTTATATCTGTACTTAGGATAAGCATATCGTCCACATACAGACAAACGATCACACCTCTTCCATCAGCGAACTTTGTGTAAACACATTTATCCGTCTCGCAAACCATGTAGCCATTTGACCTTATAACCTTGTCAAATTTCTCATGCCACATCTTGGGAGCCTGTTTAAGACCGTACAAAGATTTTACCAACTTACAGACTTTGTCTTCAAGATCCTTGACGACAAATCCCTCTGGCTATTGCATGTATATCTCTTCGGTCAGCTCGCCATTTAGGAAAGCCGTTTTCACATCCATCTGATGTGTCACCATCTTATGTATCGCTGCGAGAGCAATCAACATTCTGATGGTAGTCATTCTGGCTACTGGAGCATACGTGTTAAAGTAGTCAATCCCCTGCTTCTGAGAAAACCCCTTGGCTACCAACCTAGCCTTGAACTTGTCAATAGTTCCGTCTGCTTTCATCTTCTTCTTAAAGATCCATTTTCATCCGATGGGTTTTGCTCCTTCAGGAAGATCAACCAACACCTAAGTGTTATTTGAGGTGATAGAATCAATTTCATTGTCAATCACCTCCTTCCATCGTAGAAATAAAGTTTTGAGATTGTTATTTTCGGGGCACAATTTTTCGATGGAAAACTGAGAAATTCGTAACAATTATAAAAACAATCGTTATTACGTAACACTTCACAGAAGGTACGTAACAGAAATTCCACTAATGCAACACTTCACAGAAGGTGCACAGATTTCTACCAACGCAAACACTTCACCGAAGGTACGCTAATAGAATTCTGATAAACGAAGAAGGTGATGCAACACTTCACAAAAGGTGCACAGATTTCTACCAACGCGAACACTTCACCGAAGGTGCGCTAATAGAATTCTGATAAAGGAAGAAGATGACAGGCAAAAGATGCAAAAACTCCTGCTGGGGTGAATGATCACCGTTGCTCGAAGCTTTATTCGCCTCCTTCCAGAAAACTGTGTCTCTGGTCTTCATCACCTCATCATAAGTAAGCGGATCTGCTTCCACATGATAGGTGACAAAGTCACTTCCGAAGTCCTTCGACCTCCTCACTCGCTTCATTGACAGCTCAGCGAGATCTGGTTCAACCGTTGTTTCAACAACAATATCTTCTTGGACCACATCTTCATTAAAGACCTGCGCACCCTCATTATTCTCCGGAACATCCGCAAGAACAATATTCTTGTGCCTTGCAAATTTGTCTTCAAAATATTCTGTGTTGCGAGATTCAATGATATGATTTGACTCAATATCAAGAAATCTCCGAGCATCACTCTTCTCGGCATACCCCAAGAAGATCGTCTTAGTAGTCCTTGTCCTAAGCTTCTGAATCTTCAGATCTGGAAGCTTGACATATGCCAGACACCCCCACACTCGAATGACATTCAAGTTAGGTCTGACTTTGAACCAGAGTTCATGAGGAGTAATGTCAGAAGTTGCATGAGGCACCCTATTCAGAATAAAAGTGGCCGTCAGTGCAGCTTCTCCCCAGTAGCACTTAGGAAGACCAGCAGTCAACAACATTGAGTTAATCATTTCTGTTAACGTCCTATTCTTCCTCTCAGCTACTCTGTTGGATTGAGGAGAGTACAGAGCCGTAATCTCATTGAAAATTCCATGTTCTTTGTAGAACGATGCGAATTCATAAGACCTGTACTCCCCACCCCGATCACTTCTTATTCTTTTGAGTTGTTGTCCAGTTTGCCGCTCAGCTACGGCCCTGAACTCCTTGAACTTCTCAAATGCTTCGTCTTTAGCCTTCAGCAAGTAGACAAACACATACTTAGAGAAGTCATCGATGAAGGTTATGAAATATTTCATCCCGACCTTTGTAGAGAACTGTTTGAAGTCACAGATATCTAAGTGTACTAACTCCAGAAGATCTGTACTTCGATTAACCCGAGGAAAGGGTTTCCTTGTGATCTTAGTTTGAGCACAAACTTCATATTTCTCTACCTTACCCCCACACTTGGAGATAAGCCCTAGACTAGACATTCTGTTAATTCGTTTAGAATGAACATGTCCTAGCCTATTATGCCACAACTCAAAAGTATAAGCAGAATGAGTGATTGCATTAACAACATTGAACTGATTTACAAGCTGAATTTTGAATATTCCTTCGGTATAAAAAGCTTTTTTGAAATACTTCCCCTGATAGACATCACTATCTGGCCAGCATTGATGTCCATCCTGAGGCCTGCTTTGCAGAGTAGACCTCCTGAGATCAGATTCTTGGCGATAGCAGGTACATGCTTCATGCCTTGAAGCGTCAGAGACTTGCCAGAAGTCAGCTTCAATACCACTGTCCCGATCCCAAGCACTTCAGCTTGTGCCTGATTCGCCACCATAACCACATCAGAAGTAGGGGTGTAGGTGGTGAACCACTCCTTGCTGGAGCAAATATGGCAGGTGGCTCCAGTGTCTACCCACCAGTCAGCATCAGTTCCTACCGTATCAACCTGCGCAATCATAGCAACAACATCAGTGATCATAGATACCTTACTAGGCTCTCCTTGCTCCGATTGCTTGGCTTTTGCTTTACACTCATTCTTAAAGTGGCCCTTCTTGCCACACTTGAAGCAAGCCAAGTGAGACTTTGGCTTCTTCTTCTTTATTGAAGTACCCTTGACTTTGAGATTGTCAAGGTCCTTCTTCTTGCTTTGGGAAGCCGCATGCTTTTCCCTTGGTTCCCTTGAATGCACCAGATTGGTGTTAGCCAATTGCTTGGACAGTGCGTCCACCTTCAGTTGAGCCCGCATCTGGTCCTCAACATAGATTTTCTGCAGAAGATCTTCAAGGGTGATCTCCAGCTTCTTCCTATGCATATTTGCATAGAACTTGCTCCATCCAGCGGGGAGCTTTGAGACAATCCCTCCAACAACAAACTTATCGGGGAGGGACATCGTCTCGTCTTCCAGCTTCTGTCGCAGTTTCAGGAACTCCTTCACCTGCGGCAGCATAGACTTTTCGTCCTCAAATAACCACTTTGATATTTTTCAACCACAAAGATTTTACTGCGGTTCTTGTCTTCTTCGTAGAGTTTTTCTAGAGACTCCCATATGTCTCTAGCGATAGTCTTCTTAGAATAGGATTCTGCAAGGGAATCTTCCATAGCATTCAGGATAAGCAGCTTACAAATACTATTTTCCCTTCTCCATTTTGCTTGAAGCTTTGTAGCCGCTGTGATTGCGGCAGCAGACCCAACATCTGGAACAGTAGGTTCTTCCTCCAAAAGCACGTAATCTACGTCTTTGAGTTGAAGGGTGAGATAAACCTTCCTCTTCCAGACTTGGTAATGTTCTCCATCAAACTTTTCTAACTTACAAAAGTCAGAATTGAAGAGTAAAACATTAACGTTTTCCATCGTAGAAATAAAGCTTTGAGATTGTTATTGCCGGGACATAATTTTTCGATGAAAAACTGAGAAATTCGTAACAATTGTAAAAACAATCGTTATTACGTAACACTTCACAGAAGGTATGTAACAGAAATTCCACTAATGCAACAGTTCACAGAAGGTGCACAAATTTCTACCAACGCAAACACTTCACCGAAGGTGCGCTAATAGAATTCTGATAAACGAAGAAGGTGATGCAACACTTCACAGAAGGTGCACAGATTTCTACCAACGCGAACACTTCACCGAAGGTGCGCTAATAGAATTCTGATAAACGAAGAAGATGACAGGCGAAAGATGGAAAAACTCCTGCTGGGGTGAATGATCATCGTTGTTCAAAGCTTTATTCGCCCCACACGAATAGCTTCCAGGAACCAACAAGTTCGTCGGAGAACTTGGAACACTCTTGCTCTTCTGACTCCTCGGATGAACACGAACTCCCGTGCAAAACTCAACACTGGTACAATATCTCTCTTCTCTCTCACAGTTTCTAAACACTTGTAAACTTTCTGTCTACTACCTGTGTATTAGTTCCAAACTGTGAGAGAGAAGGAGGAGACCTTATATAGGCCCCTGCAACAATGCCCGGTTAGCACAATGTTAGGGACGTGGTAATAACCATTCCGAACATGGAGCAACCGCTCAGAACATGCAAAGACACGTTCTGCCGCAAGTTGTGCCACTTGCGTAACCAGCGTGATTTGTACTTTACGCACACAGCCCTATTACGCAACCTGCGTACACTACGCACTCTACGCACACTGCGTACGCTACGCATGCTGCGCACACTGCGCAAGTGGCCGCGAAAGTGGCTCGCGCAACGAGCGCAACTTAAGCGCACTATGCGCCTAGCGACGCTACGCACACTACGCATACTGCGCAAGTGGCCGCGCAAGTGGCTCGCGTAACGAGCGCAACTTAAGCGCACTATGCGCCTAGCGATGATGAGTGCAAAGTGCGCCACATTACGCCTCATGAGCCCGAGTCCGAGACCGAGTCGCTAAGCCCCTATGGGGCTTAGCTCCCATGGAAATAAATTTCTCAAGAACAAAAAGCTAGAAGCTTACCATGGAGCCTTATTCTTACCTCTTAGTAAAATCACCCACATTACGCCTCATGAGTCCGAGCCCGAGTCGCTATGGGGCTTAGCTCCCATGGAAATAAATTTTCCAAGAGCAAAAAGCTAGAAGCTTACCATAGAGCTTTATTCTTACCTCTTAGTAAAATCATCCACATGGTTCCCACCTTTGGGTCACCACCCATGTGCACATCCCAACAATACATAGAAGCCTATATATGTTGAGATACCACATGATGCATTTCCAATGTGGGACTAAAACTTCACTAAGCATGTAGAGAACTACATGTCAAGAATACAAATGCCTCAACAATCTATATTCACAATAATAATATTGATACAAAGTATCATCGGTTTCTTTGCCCCAAGAATCTCCTCACAGATCTTAAGATTGAAAGAGACACGGAATACAAAAGATCACTTAAAGCCATGAATCTCACATAATGTCGATTGCCCATGGAATCGACATCGGTAACGATCTCCTGAACAAAGCACACGGCTCTTCCCGAACAGTTCTTCCCTTCAACTTTCCTACAAGCAATCACGGATCTCCTTATAAACTTGGTAGACTCTCTCCTTGAATATACTCAATAGTCAATAAGCACTCACAAAGATCAGCTCCCTGAGACTATTTAAATAGGACTAAAAAAAAAATCCTAATTTATGATTACAAGAATATCTAAATTAGCCCCAACCTAATGCTTATTGTCCATACTAGATTCGAGGGTCCAAAATTGTGCTGATTGTTGAGAACGGACACATAACCAACAAAATAATCATTGTTCCCAAACTTGAAAAACTGTAGAGGACCAAAGTGAAACGCACATCCTGCACATGATTGCAATATTCACACAAAACGAGCACAAGCACAACACAAAGGCAACCAAATTTATTTAGAAAACCCTGACGAAAAAAAAAACCACGAAACGACTGAAGTCAAACCCAAAAGCTTCACTAATAAAAAAAAAGAAATACACCACTCCTTTCTAGCAAGGTTTACAGTATCGATGTCGGAATCGGTATCAAACCATTCCTATGAGTATCAGGATCGACGATATCGGTAGTATCAGCGGTTTCGAATTTTATGATATCGGAAAACAAATAATTATTAATAAATTATTAACATTTTAGAAAATATATTCTATACATTGAGGCATAATTTTAAGTATTTCTAGTGTTGTTTCTTAGTAGTTTTAAATTTGACTGAAATAATAGCCACCATTTTCGATTGTAGTTTTTTCTTTTACATGCTTTTATAATCTTACTACGCTTTTACACCATTGTTGATTGGTCTTTTTCGTTCAATTTTCTTTGTCGAATTGACAGAAAAAGAGACTCCAATGTTGGAATCGGTCAGTATCGAGTATCGGTCAGTATCGGATCCGGACATGCCAAACCCTATCGGCTGTATCGGATCAGTATTGGCTGATACTGCAAACTATGCTTTCTAGCTTCTCCCGCCGATCCAAAAAAATCACCACAACTATTTAAACTGAATGGAAATACATTACAATAAGTATAGCAAGTTAACGAAGAACGAGACTACGAGGACGAACTTATATTGATCACCTCAAACAAATCCCTCTCCAAAACAACTGCGAACTCCGAATCTCTTGTTCCTCTTCTTTTGAAAAATTGATCACCTTCTGAGAACTCTCTCCATGTAATTTTCTCTCATGTCAACTTATAATTAGGTTTGAAAAATCCTATTTAAGTTATCCTAATCCTGAGACAATCCTCAACACTATCATAATCCAATGGTGCACATAAAGTACCACAATTTGGCCTGATGCGATGGTATACTATGGAAAGAAAAAGTTTCACACAACAGGAAAAAGTTTTCTGACTCAATATATTGTTGATATATTCTGGAAGTATACTAGCAAGCCAATATATTGTCAGCAAGTATACTACCCAAATACTCTTTGTACTATCTCCATTTACGCTCTACTACGTTGTCCTGGACTTCCCGATCTTCTCAGACGTAGGATGGAGCTCGTCGAACTTTGGAGTATTCTCCATATATATTGGGAATCCCACACAACACTAAAAAAATCTTCTAATTCCCAACTGTGTGGAGGACCTCACCATTCTGACGATCCTCCTGTAGAACTCGAATGTTTCTTTTAACCAAATATTTGTGACATATTTTCTTTACTGTCATCATTATGAACATTCTTAGGCACTGGCATTCTTTGCTTCTAACACATCTCATATCCAATGATATCGAGTTGCAATGTGCTTGGACCGGTTATGAAAAATAGGGTTCTTTCCAAGGTGAATTTGATATTGCTTTCACAAAGCAAAGTGTACTACTCTTGTTTTAGCTTGGTCTCCTCCAGAAACATTTTAATTCATAGTAACACTTTGCAATCTTCTGTTACCGTAATAAATTTTGCCTCTATCATAGACAAAGTGATACACTTCTGCAATCGTGACTGACATGATGCTGCCTCTTCCATAAATATCATTATGTAATCCCAAGTTGATCTTCTAGTATCCACATCCCGATCCATATCAGCGTCAATATATCCAACCAGTTTCGGCTCGTCACTCCCAAATAAAATTCTTCAACTGGAAGTATCCTGGAGAAAATGTAGAATTCATTTGACCGCACTATGATGTATCCTTCTTGATTGGAAAGTGTAAACCCCTAAATTTTCAAAAGAATTTTTTTATTTTATATTTTGCTTATATAATAATTTTGTAATTTTGTTAGTTATTATAAATATAGTCTTAGTCGTGCTTAATGCACGTTGACTAGACATTATGGCACGGCTAGTGCAGTCATAAGCCCTGACTCGCCTGTTAGCTGTAGACCCCCTCGGATTTCAATTTTTTTTTAATATGTTTATTATTTGGAATTTTCTTACCATTCTTGCTTTCAAAATTTTATTTGAAGTTTTAGAATTTATTTATTAAATAAATTATATGTGGTAAATATTTTCTCATGACATGTGAAATGGATTTTTTTTACAAAGAATAGTTTTTTATTTTAAATTTATGTAATTTTCTTGCAGGACTAGCATATATATGTACTTATATTATACATATGAATATATGTTACATATATATAAAGTATATATTTGTGAGTGCCGAATTTATTTTATAATAATACTATATATGTGTACGTATGTACATCAAAACTTTTTGTTAAACATGTTAAAATTTTATTTTAATAAGAAATATTTTTTTCCCCTACATTTATTGGGATTTTAGGTTAAGTCTACAAGTATATATATATATATATATATATATATATATATATATATATATATATATATATATATATATATACAGCGCTCCCGGCGCTGATGGTTTCTCAGGCGTATTCTTCCGTTCCTGCTGGGATATCATAGATCACGACTTCCACGAGGCCGCTCTCGCCTTCTTCCAGGGGGCAAGGTACCCCAAATCCATCTCCAGTGCCAACCTCATACTAATCCCCAAAAAAGAAAACCCGAAGACCTTCAAAAACTTTCGCCCTATCAGCTTATGTACTTTCACCAATAAAATCATATCCAAGGTCATCGCTAGCCGTATGTCCACTCTCCTCCCCAAGATCATCTCCGAGGAGCAGAGCAGATTTGTCTCCCGGCGGAACATCACTGACAACATCCTCCTGGCACAAGAAATGATCACTTGCATGAAATTCCCGTCCAGGGGTGGGAACGTCGCCATCAAACTTGACATGGAGAAAGCCTATGACCGTCTGGACTGGCAATTCTTGATCTGGGTGCTCCGGGCCTTCGGCTTCTCTAAGCCTTGGATCGACATCATTTTTCGATCCATCAGCGACTCTTGGTTCTCCATCGTCATCAACGGGCAAGCGAAGGATTTCTTCAAATCAAGCCGCGGAGTCAGGCAAGGAGACCCTCTATCCTCCACCATCTTCATTATCGCGGCCGAGGCACTTAGCAAAAACCTCAACCTTATGCCGAACACGTCCGGATACCACCACTTCTACACCACCACCGGTTACCCTTTAATCACTCACCTCGCTTTCGTAGATGACATCCTCATCTTCTCCTCCGGAGACATCGGTTCGGTGGAGGTTGTCCACAGAACGCTCCAAAGAAACACCAGATGCTCGGGTCAACGAGTAAACACCTCCAAGAGCATCTTCTATACCCACCACAAAACCAACAGGACCCACCCGGCTGCCCTCTCCAACCTGACCTCATTTTCAACCGCCTACCAACCTTTCACCTATTTAGGGTGCCCGCTGGTGTACGAGAAATCAAATTCGGGGATCTTTGACGGCATGGTGAGCAAAATCAGGAAAAAGATCGAGGGTTGGCATAACGTGACCCTTTCACCAGGTGGGAAGATGATCATCATCAAACACGTCCTCTCCTCCATCCCCCTCTACACACTGGCCGTTTGCTCCCCCCTAAGAAGGTTCTCTCCTCATTAGAATCCCTCTTCTCCAACTTCTTCTGGGGGCTCAATGAAGGAAAGGACAGACACTACTGGGCCAGTTGGGACTCGATGGCCAAACCAACCGACGAGGGAGGGCTGGGATTTAGCCGTCTTCAGCACCTTGTTGATGTCTGCTCCATGAAGCTTTGGTGGAAACACCGCTCGGGCAACTCGCTTTGGAATCATTTCATGAAGGCCAGATACTTTCGTACTCCCACCCCTCGATTGCCATCACCAATACCAGATCCTCCATGACCTGGAGATGCATCCTTCATGGTCACATCCTCGCAGAACCCCTCATCCGCCTGCAGCCAGGCAACAGAACCTCGTCGATGTGCCACGAGAGGTGGATTGGGGATGCCATCCTACAACCAACCCTGACATCCCCCCCAACTGTTCGATCTACAATTTATGGGACATCGACTCTGGCTGGAGATGGGACCGGGTGACCGACTGGCTTGGGACGGAGGCCGCCAACTGCCTCGCCGTCGCTGATGTGCGGTTCAACGACCGCCCGGACACCCTGAGATGGTCTCCCAATTTCGGTAGTAATTTCTCGCTGGCCTCCGCCAGGATTATGGCCAGAGGCATCGGCACTCCGAACCCTATCATCTCCCCCTTATGGCAGACTTGTATCCCCAACAAATGGTCCATTCTGATCTGGAGAGCGCTTCGTCGAAAGATCCCTACCAACAACTCTCTTACCTCCATTGGCTTCAACCTTGCATCGCGCTGCCACTGCTACATATCCCATAAGCCCAAAACTATCGAACACGTCTTCCTCTCCGGGGACCTCGTTTCGCAGATCTGGTCCAGCCTCTCTAGAAAGTACATAAGTACTCACCCGGCCGGCGGCTTCAACGATCTTCTCGCAATCTGGGGAAGATCTTACGGGCGTCAGATCGTCCCAGCCGCGGGTATCAAGGTGCTTTGGAAGAACAGAAACAAATTCAGGTATGAAAGGCGTCCATACAACTACAACTCGATGATCAGGGAAATCATCTGGAAGATATCCAAAGTCAACGAACGCTGCCATCACACCTTGGACAGTTTATGGAGGACACTGGCCTAACCCCGAGCCCGACCCGGCCTTGCGAGTTTGCCCGACTCCTGGCTCAATTTACTCTTGATGTTTTCTGTTTTTTGGCGCTTGGCGCGCTTACTTGTATAGGCTTCGGCATTTTGCGCCTGATACATCAATAATACTTTAGTTTACCTAATATATATATATATATATATATATATATATATATATATATATATATATATATATATATATAAGGGGGCAAAGGCTACCATTCCCTATAGGGGAACAATACTTCCTTAACGCGGATCACAGCCGCGACAGAGGAGTCTCCTCTGTATAAATTCAAACACGACAAATATTAGGCCAATTCGATTCAAATCTTTTGATAGATCCTCACCCAATTTTTCTCAAATCTTTTGAGAGGCCATAGGTACCAGCATGCTTTTTGGTACAAAGCGGATCTAACGGAGACATCATTTTGACTCGAAATTACGATTTTATCCTGTGTCCAGAATTGGACTCATGGGTAGGCGATTTTAGACATTCCTTTTATACCAAAAATGTTTGTGATGTTTATTTCAGCATCCAAGGACGTTCGTGGGAGTTGGCTTTCATTGCTTCACTATTCTGACGATTCGAGTTATTGGAAGTTGCCATTTTATGCACACTACTTCCAGGCAAGATGCCATGCCATCTACTATCTATTTACTTTAGCTCATATATTGCATGCATTTATTTATTTATTATCTATTTTCTGTAAGATAAAATATGCTACATACTCATATTGTGATGCAAATTTTACTTCCTAGTACTATTTCCTGCTAATTAATTATTTTATGCACATTAAACCTAGACTTAAGAGACCACCCTTGGTTGTATTGTATTCACAGGCTTGACACATTTATGCCACGAAGTCACGAGTCACATATAGAACTCAGACATGCGTAGCTGGCTGGCCATCGGTACGTATAAGTCGTGCGATAGGATTAACCGCTAATAGCATTACATGATTAGTTTGACTTAGCGATTAATAGAGGTTATGTGTTGTGAAGACAATATATAGGCATGGGGGTGGGGAGGACAGTTCCTTAGCATATGGGCCATGTATGCACTTTTCTTTTGTAACCTGTGAGCTCCGCCGGAGGCACGGGTGAGATTACTCATTGTTACTGACGGCCACTGACAAACGTTATGCTCTTAGGCCCCTGGTGCCCAGAGAGGAAACTATGCCAATCCTATTTTAGCCAGAGTGCCCATGCGTTAGAAGTTTGTTCTTAAATTGCATTCACATAGACTGGATAGGCTACGTACCTTATTCGTTAGGTACATGTACTTTTGGTTTGTGTATTTATACATGATCGTGGATTGGAATAGTAACTTATCGCGAACTAGTTTGCCACACCTTATCCTTGTTTGATTGTAGGTGTGGTTCACTGCTTCGATAAAAATATACTGAACCTTGTTGTGGTCCGGATGCTATATTGGATTCATGACATGGAAATATACTTCATCGTGGATTAGGGTGCCATCTTCTGTCCTTGTTTGGTTGGGGAGATCGTATGCTAATTTAAGGGTGGAGTATTGGACTATGTTATCATCCGATTTGACTTATTATTGAGCAGTTTATATTCAGTTATATGGCATGTTTATATGTATCTTGTTACGTCCCTCTGAGGACATGATGATTTCTCCAGGTGTGTGTTTCTTGTCTTTCTACAGCTATTCTAGCCAAGATCGTGATTATCTCTTTTCTATCAAGATGACTTGCTCTTGGATTGTTCTTGCTACTTTTGACAAATTCTTTTATTTGCAACGTATTACTTCTCATTTAAAATAGTTGGTAGTGGATTTTGCTTCGTCCAACGACTTATACAAATGATAATTCTAAGTTCATTTTATGATTTTATTATTTTTGAGCAAATAATCCTGTCAATAACTTGTATTTGAGTAGTAACCCCACTTTATTTATAATTTAGGAAATAACCCTATTTTGGACGGATGTTAACATTCTGTTAACAAAATATTTGTTAATATATTTATTAACTTTAACGGATGTTATCATTCTGTCCAAAATAGGTTATTTCCTAAATTATAAAAAAAGTAGGGTTACCACTCAAATACAAGTTATTGACATGGTTATTTGTTCAAAAAAATCCTTCTTTTATTTTGTGGATGAGGTTAGTTGTTATGGTTATTCTGTATTTACAGCTTACGTATATTTATTATACGGCTGACATGTCTACGTTCCTAATCCTACGTATTTTGGGACTGTGTCCTTACATGTTTTTGTGGTGGCCCATGCAGGTCAACGAATAAATTGTTTGGTTACTTTAAAGTACCAAGCAAGCCTGCATATAGGATTAGAGTCTAAGATCTCATCAATATCTCCTCCTTTGATTCCAATTTTTGAACTCTCGTTTGACTACCTTGTTTGTATCTTGTTTGATTCCTTTCTACCTTGAATCTTTCTTTCGTGCTTAATGAAGGTTAAAAAGATGACTTATATACTCTATTGATTCAATTACACTACTAGTTGAACTCTTGTAAGTCGTGTAGAATGACTCACGACCTAACATTCTCTTTGACCTAAACCAATACCTTAGACAAGACGACAGTAGGACGACTGTATACGCACAAACACCGGACGTCTTCTTCCAACAATTTTCACCCTCATGAACTTGAACTATGTATATTTTCTTTCATCCTTATCTCGTGTACCTATTTTTTTGATTATCTTGACTAATGATACTATTATAGCCTAGTTTTGGAAGCTTATTCTTTTATCGAGCTTGTTCAAGACATATGTTATTTGGGCGTGTCCACTAACATACTGTATATACTGTCTAATCAGAACATGTACATGATGGTCTGATCAACCTAGTGCACCTGGTTCGCTCTTCATATTATTATTCTACGTGGATTGAGATATAATTAAACTTGCCCTCTAGGATGTCATCCTCAACTGTCCTGACAACTCCCTTTTGAAATATTAAATCACCTTTGAAACCTATATTTGTATTCGACCGTATCTTCTTGAACCCCTTATTGTTTTCGTCTTTCACCTATTATAGACAAATGCTCGTACTTGATAGATAGACACAGGGTATATCCTTTAGTTGCCCTATCACCTATGGCCAAGATAGTTGTATATACACAATTGTAGCTAGCCATTACCCATGTGACTACATCCTCGTTTTGAGTTACTCCTCCTTTCCCTCGACCCTAGATCTATTATCGTGACCTTCTAATCATTTGAAACTTGAAAATGATTAGAATTATATCCTTGACTATACCCTAACCTAGGAGACTAATTTTTTCTCGAGGAACCACGTCTCACGAGCCTCTCCTTATTCTTACCTCGAGTTACTTAACCCTTATTCTTTATTTACGTGCATTAACTAGGAACTCTCATTCATTGCCTAAACCATACCACGATTTTTTTTGCTTCCAATCAAATTGCTTCTCCCGTGAGGATTTTTATTTTAACTCCTCCATAAATCATGCCACCCTTCTTCTTATATCCTCTTGTGCTATAGATGAGTGAACCATTCAATTTGTTCGGTACATGTGCCATCGTAGCAATCCTCGCCAACTTGGAAGCACAAAAAATGACATACGAAACCGTTTTTTCCATTGTTCGAAAATCAACGTACGATCTTTAAACTAACCGCATTTCCTCAAATAGGGCTAATAAATTAGTAGTT
>JANAVB010013397.1:28228173-28266492 GCA_029216955.1 Iris pallida
GTTTTTCTCTACTGGAAATAATAAAGAAAGTATAGGAAACCTACCAAAAATCTGATGCAGGAGAACTGAAGGGTGGTTTCGGCCTCGGAGTCGCACAAAAGCGACGAAACGACGGAAGCACACGCATAGGAGCACGCGAGCGGGGCGCGGGCTGCTTGCCGCTGGCGAACGGCAGGAGAGCGCGCAGGATGCGCTGGCACGTGACAAACTGGCCGCTGGCACGCGGGGCCAGTGCGGCGGGAGCAGTACGGCAGGCCGCGGGGGACGCAGGGGGTACCAGTCACGGGAAGGGCCGGTGGTCGCGGGGCGTCGGTGCGTCGATCAGTCGAGGTGCCGAAAATGCCTCAGAAGAGATATTGAATCAGACGGGGCATCGCAGGGATCATCGCGATGTGCTCGGATTTGGGGAAGGAGTATAGGTGGATATAGGAGGGGTTTGTGAAGGTGGTAAGGTGGTGTGTGAAGGTTCTGGCAGTTCTGTGGGGGAAGAAAGGTTTCTGAAGGAATGTACATGAAGGAAAATTTGCTACTGGGTGAGAGGTACAGATCTTACGAGCGACTAGGGGGAGTGGGTTTGAATGGGTAGAAGGGTTTTGTTTAATGGGTTTCGGGTTAAAGGGTTACAAACCATCGGCTTAGCTAATAGGCCTAAATTAAACTAGCTAAAAATCAATCATTAAATTAGCAATTACAATCATTTCAATTTAATTACTCTTTTACAAATAAAATATTTTTTCTATTTAACCGACTAATTATATAAAATAATAATAATAATATAATCATAGTAATAATAAACAACCCTAACTATTTTACTTACTAGCAAATAATTAAGTATTATAAAAGCCAATTTATTATTAACTCCAATTTTATGGGTTTCACAACCTTCCCTCCTTAGAAAATTTTGTCCTCGAATTTCTACCGATAATGAAAAGAGGTTCAGAACCTACCTAAACAGATGAGAATACTTCTCCCTCATATCAGCCTCTCGCTCCTAGGTTGACTCACCTGGGGAGTTGTGATGCCACTCCACTCTAACTAGTGGAATCACTGTGTTGCGCAGCTTCTTCTCTCTGCGATCCAAGATCCTTACTGGCTGCTCCGGTACTGTGAGACTTGGTCCAATTTCCAGCTTTGAGTGATCTAAAATATGGCTCGGGTCTGATACGTAGCGTCTCAGCTGTGATACGTGGAAGACATTGTGCACACCCTCGAGATTAGGTGGAAGTGCCATTCTGTATGCTACTTCTCCAACTCTACTTAGCACTTCAAATGGACTAATATACCTGGGACTAAGCTTTCCAGCTCTGCCGAATCTGATAGTGCCTTTTATAGGGGAAATCCTGACAAAGACTTTATCTCCCATCTCGAACTCCAGTGTTCGACGTTTAGTGTCTGCCAAATGCTTTTGGCCGTCCTGTACAATCCTCAATGTCTCTCTGATCATCTTTATTTTTTCCGCAGCCTCAGTGACCATCTCTGGCCCCAGCATGACTCGATCTCCTACGTCATCCCAAGCTAGTGGAGTGCGGCAACGACGTCCATACAATACCTCAATGGTGTCATGCGGATGCTGGCCTGATAGTTATAAGAGAACTTGACCAGGTGTAAATGATCTTCCCAAGATCCTCTAAACTGCAAAACGCATGATCTCAGCATGTCCTCTAGCGTCTGAATAGTCCTTTCTGACTGTCTGTCGATCTGTGGATGGTATGCGGTGCTAAACTTTAGCTGAGTACCCAAGCTTTCCTATAGACTCTTCCAGTGTGAGGTGAACCGACTATCTCTGTCTGATACGATGTTTACTGGAACTTCGTAAAGCCTGTAGATATTCCGTATGTAAAGGACTGCTAACCTCTCGGTGGATAAACCAACCTTAAAGGGGATAAAGTGGGTAGACTTGGTCAGTCTGTCTATAATTACCCAAATTGCATCCTTCCTTCCTTGGGATCTAGGCAACCCTATTACGAAGTCCATGGTGATATGGTCCTATTTCCACTCTGGGATAGGAAGCGGATGTAGCAATCCTGCTGGCTCTGACGGTCTACCTTCACTTGCTGGCAGATTAAGCACTTAGAGATAAATTCGGTCACGTTTCTTTTCATTCCAAGCCACCAAACATGTACTCTCATATCTTTATACATTTTGTTTGCTCGTTGATGAATGGAATGCTGCGACTGATGTGCCTCCTGTATTAGTTCATTCCTTAATTCACCAGTCGGTATGCAAAGCCTCGTACCATGTCTTAATGCTCCATCTCCAGCTATTGAGAAACCGTCAAGTGTTCCGGCTAACACTCGGTCTCTCAGCTTGCACAGTGTCTCATCCTGGAATTGAGTCTCATTGACTTTGTTGATTAGGCTAGACTGCACTTGTAATTACAACATAGGCGAGTCAACTCCTGGTACCATAGCCTCTTTTTTAAGCTTTATCATTACTGCTTCTGGTACACAATCTCTATCCCAAGCTTCTCCACGTCTTCTAGCAGATGCCAATCCTTTGTTAGAAATATAGCTATCGGGTACCGACTAAGCGCATCAGTAACTATGTTGGCCTTACCCGGATGTACTGCAAATTGACATCAAAATCTTTTATGAGCTGCACCTTCGCCTCTGGAGCATGTTGAGCTCTTTCTGTGTAAAGACATACTTGAGACTTTTGTGGTCCGTGTATATCTCTACCCTTTTGCCATATAGGTAGTGCTTCCAGAGCTTCAAGGCGAAGATGACCGCTGCTAGCTCCAGGTAATACGTCGGGTAGTTCTTCTATGGTTTCATAACTGCCAAGAAGCATAAGCAATTACCTTTCCATGCTGCTGTAGTACACATCCCAATCCTTTGTCGGAAGCATGGATATAGATGGAGAATCCACCTGATCCTAAAGGTAGCGACAATATTGGTGCTGATGTTAACCTTCTCTTTAATTCCTCAAATGATGCCTGGCATGCCTCGGTCCAGACGAATTCTTTATTATTCCTGGTTAGCTTTGTCATGGGCTCAGCGATCCTTACGGAGTCCTTCACGAACTTCCTATAATACCCAGCTAAGCCCAAGAAGCTTCTGATCTTTGTAACTGAACTTAGCGTCATCTATATCTCTACGGCAGCTATCTTCTTGGAATCCCTGATATGCCTTCTTCCGTGACAATGTGGCCAAAAAAGTCCACATTTTCTAAGAAGAACTCGCACTTGGACAGCTTACCTTATTACGTCTCCTTCCTTAATGTATCCAAGACTATCTGCAAGTGCTGCTCATGTTCTTCTTTGGTCTTTGAATAGATCAGAATGTCGTCGATAAAGACAACGACAAACTGGTCCAGGTACTTATGGAAGACCTTGTTCATGAGATTCATGAACACTGCTGGATATTTGTAAGAGCAAAGGGCATGACTAAGAACTCATATTATCCATATTTGGTGTTAATGCCATCTTTGGAATGTCTTCTTTCCTTACTTTGACTTTGTGGTGTCCAACCTGAGATCAATCTTCGAGAAAACCTTAGCTCCACTTAGCTGGTCGAAGAGGTCGTTGATCCTGGACAACGAGTACTTATTCTTGATGGTGATATTGTTCAATGCTCGACAGTCTATACACATCCGTACGATTCTGTCCTTCTTGAGTACAAATAAGACTGGTGCCCCCAGGGTGAAGCTCCACTCCTGATGAATCCCTGAGCCTTAAGCTCGTCGATCTGGTCCTTCATCTCCTTGGCCTCCTTGGGGTTGACTCGGTAGTAGTATTGCGAGATGGATGAAGATCCGGGTACTAAGTCGATAGAGAATTCTACGTCTCGATCAGGGGTAATCTGGAAGATTGCCGGGGAAGACGACTAGAAATTCTACTATAGGGGGATGAGGGGGTCCGGTTTCCTTTGTGATAGAGGAATAGGAACACACCCCATGCTTTTCGGTGCTCGAACCACCTCGAACTTGGGTCCATCAGGTGGACTAAGGATGAATCTGCCTCAATGACAATCTATTTGGGCATACTGCTTACTCAGTCAGTCCATCCCCAAGATACATCGTAGCTAGGGAGAGGCATTACTAGAAGGGGCTAGGAAAGTATGACCTGAGATAGTGATAGGGCAGAAGCAAGTCTCCGTGATAGTGATAGGTCCACCTCGGTCATTACTCTATAAATCATCTTACTACTTCCTACATCTAAGTGATATGCAACAATGAAGTTTGATGATATGAAGCTATGTGAAGCCCCAGAATCAAATAAAGCTAATGCCGGGTGCTTATGTAATAGAATAGCACCTTCGATGACATCTCCTTCAGTCTCTGTTTCTGTCTCTGGCTCCTCCACGGCCAAGGCAAAAGCTTGTCCGACTTTCTACTGGTTGTAGCACTGCTGCTGGGTGGGTAGTGGACCTTTCTGTGTCCTACTCCAATCTTGTTGAACATCGTTGGACAGTCCATTACTTAGTGGGTGGCAGATCCACAAGCAAGACAATGTTCCAACTTCTCCCTGCAGATATCCACAGTGTGACCGAGCCTTTTGCAATAGGCTCAGTTAGCCGTCTTTTATTGATGGTACTGGGTGCTTTGTTGGGTGCTGCTGACTGCTGTTGTTGTTGGGATTGCTGGGGGTAATAGGGCCTATTGTTATTGTGGTTGTGCCTCTTGGTGTTGCCCTGGTAGTTGTGTTGGATCCTGGATGCGCTCTTGGGTCGGGTATGTGAGCTGGCCTCAATATCTTGGGCCACCTTCAGTATCTTGTCATAAGTCTTCACACTATTTGCGACTACCAAAGTGCGAATCTCCTCTCGCAAATCGTGTCGAATTTCCTGCATGCTCCTGGGTCATCCACCAGGCGGGTGGCAAATCTACCGAGCTGGTTGAACTCGGCTGCATACTCCTCGATAGAGCGATCATCTTGCTTCAGATCATGAATTTTCTCCCATTGCTTCTAGGGCGGCTTCCGAAAGAACTTCGGCTTGAGCTCCTTCTTGAAGGAACGCTAGGAGATTCCTCAAGTATAGAATCTTAGCTTTTCTGTACCAAATGTTAGCTAAATCTCTGAGCTGAAGAGCGACGGCCTCAACCATGAGGTCGGCAGGGAGTCGAGCGACGCTGGGACGCGCTCCATATCATCTAGCCATTCGTCTGATAGATGATGCCCTTTTCTTTGATAGGGTGCGGGTCTAACTTCTTGATGTTCTCGATGTTTTTGACCTTTGCCTGGACAATAGACTTCTTGTCAGACCTGAATTTCTCCAATACAACTTAAAACTTTAACAAATTCTTATTTACCTGAGCATGCCTCTGATCGGACTGAGATGAATCTAGTACTACTGGCCATATTATGGGCATTCTCCATGCCCTCTCTCATAATTGCAGTTTGCTTGCAATTGGCTTCAACTTGGGCCCTCTGGGCCTCAAGAACTCCTTGTATCAGGCCTACGAGTTTGATGGGGTCCACTGGCATAGGTGAGCAACAGGAGGGTTCACACTAGAAGGAGGTGGTGTTGTCCTCAGAGGAGTAGGTATGCTGCATGCACTGTGGAAGTATAAGCAGTACGGGGAGCTCGTGCAGCATGAGGACAATCAGTGAGCTGCAACGGAGAAGGGTCGGAACGAGCCTGAGTAGGGGTGTGCTCAGAGGACGAAACCTCTTCGACTGTAGGACCAGAACGGCTGTCTTTCCTTTTGCATCCTCTGGAAGGTTTAGATAAAAAACATAAGCAAGGTAACCTACAAAACTATAAGAAGCAAATAATATATAAGTATATAAGTTCGGTCCTACGTTGTGACGGGTTGAAATAGTCTATGTGTTCTAATTGTTTCTAGAGTCTACTTTCCTAAGGTCAAGTTACTTTCCTAAGGTCATTCTTAAACCTAAGGTCAGAATGCAGGACTGTATGTTTGTCTAGACTAAGTTGACTAGACCAAATTTGCAGAACATAGGACATGTATGGGCCACCACTGAAAACATGTCGCCCGATCCCAAGATACTGGGTTCAGTCGGATCATGCCCAGCCTGCACCGTTGTGAGACGACGGAAGTAAGTGTATCAACCAGCAACTCAAGCACAACATTCTAAGCTGCAAAAATTAAAAAATTATTTAAAACATTTAAAATAGAAACTAATGTTTGTCTAAGAAATAAAACATACCAATAGTGTAATAGTCAAATTATTACAACCAATCTTTATTACAAATTTTAGAAAATAAAGGAACAATCTGCAGGTGCTACTAAAAATCATGTGCTTCTGGATCAGGTTCAGTTATCTCCTTAGAACTCAAATTGGTCCGTAGTAGGAACTAAAAGTAAGGTCCTCATCGTTGCAATCACCTAAAATGTTGGTCTCCAGTTAGGAGAGGAACAAGAACATATATTCATATCCAGTATTCCAATAAATAATAAATGAATGCAGGAGCAGTTTTAAAGCATTTTTATATTTTCTAAATAATAAATAAGAATCAAAAGCAATAAAATCTCTAGGAAGCAATAATGATATATGTGTTCTAATGAACACGGTCGACTTCAGCCCAAGTGAGATGGGGCTTCAGCTATCCACAATGAGGCAATAATGGGCTTTGACCACAAGTGCTAACACTACTTCCCAGTCCCAAGTCAATCAAGCAATCAATTTGGGTCCGAGAGGAAATCCGGTGAGTCAAGTGTCGATACAGCATATAATCCTAATGTTGCAATGCATTTAATTATAAACTAAAATACGAATCTGAATAATTTAAACTTGTCTTGGTTTTCAGGTGCTGTAGGTGACGACAGAAAAATACTCAAGCTAATGCCTGGAACTGAACCTACATTAGTGAAATATGTCTTAGTTGCCAGTCTAAGGTTCGCTATAATTCTAATTAATTAACTTATTAACAATACAATAATAATCTAGACTCTGAATTCACCAATAATTATAATAAAGCAATTATTTAATTATAAAATATTTTAGAGAAACTCTAGTAAGAAATAAGAAAAATTATGTTCTTAGTAATAAAATAATAAAATATTATTTCTTTAAATGGTATTTTATTAATTAAATTAATAATAAGTTCGTGACAAATTAGTAGTTATTGTGACTATGAAACCTTTTTTTTGCAAAAATACTCTTTTAATATTTTAACGAAATACCCTAATTAGCAACTAATGGATAACGATCTTAACACCCAGTTTCTAAAATGAGGGTAATTTTGAAATTTTGTTTAATTTATTTAATTATGGTATTTAAATAATAATGATTTTTGGTGATTTTTAATCATTTTTTAAAACTATTTTAAGTCATGACTTATGATTTGGTGTTTGGCTAGTGTAACCTTAGAGACTGTTGACCTAGAGCTAGCCATGTGATTAGGATATTTAACTAGTACATTTTAGCCTAGAGGGTATTGTGGTCATTTTAGAATTTATTATGATTTATGGGAATTTGTGTGAGTTTAATATTAATAAATATTGCTATGTGCTATGTTAGTCTTAGGTCAGATTGGGCCTAACCTAGAAGTTAGATTAACCAATAAGCTAAGTTGGACTTGGTGATTTTAGTCATGACTAGAATATTCTCTTAGTTATCTAATTAGAGGTTTTAGTTGGAGAGAAATTGATATAGTAAAGGGGCCTTTTGGTAGAGAGACTTGAAACTAGCCAAGAAGCCCATGGCCCATCAAACCCAACTAAAACCCTAATCCTAGAGTTTTGGCCAGCCAACATAGGGAATCCCACCCCTATATAATGCCTCTCCATTAGGTTAGCCTCCCTTTAGAAAGAGTTGCAAAGTGGAAAGAAAGGTTAGTTCTAAACTTCCTAAAACCCTAGAAATTCCATTTTAATTCCTTTTCTTCCCAAACCAATTGCATTAGGTTCTAATTAGCTTCCTCTTACTGTTCATGGAGGCCAATCCCAGTTGGAGAGCAATTTGGAGGAGCTAGCTAGCAAAGAACCACCCTCTTTTGAAGCTTTTTCATGCAATTTGCACATATAGGTAAATCCCTATTCCCTCCACTAAATTTCATTTTCTTTGCATGGATAGGAAGCCCTAGGTGTCCCTAGCCGTAGGTATTGGATTTGTGTCGTTTCGTGTCCGTTTGGAGTCCGTATCGGACACGTGTCATAGTATTGTGTAGGTGTTTGATTAAATGCCACTTAGGAAATTATTTTCGATTTTTGTAAATCTAATTACATTTGTAGATCTAAATATGTATGTTAATCTTTGTGAAGACTGATGTGGTTTTCGTGTCGATTTCGTGTCAAAATCGGGTACGGACACGCTGCACGACACGCGTGTGCGCTGTCCTGCTACCCGTGTCCTGTTTCTCCCTGGACACAACGTTTCGACACGTGAAACTTGGCATGAGGTTGGGGCAGTGACTGACAAGTCACTCCCCAAGTTTTATGAACCTCTTTTCGTATCGGACACAAAACGAGGCCGCACGGGTTTTGTACTGGGCTGAACACACGAATTTGGGGGTTCTGACACGGGCTTCATATCCCTCTTGGACACGTCGTGGTGACGTGTCAGGGATACGAACACGCAGCCCTACATGGACGAACACGTGGCACGATCACGAGTTGTCGTGCCCTGTGTCGCGTGCACGAGGCCCTCCTCGCTGCACGAGGCTGCCTGTGCACATTACTGAATACAGTGTACATGTTTTGACACATCGTGTCCACTCATTTGGACACGACACGACCTGTACAGTACCCTTACACATGCACGACACTACCTTGGGCTTTAATTTGAATCTCGATTTTTGGTATGAATGTGATTTCTGATACGCAGTGTACTATTCTTAATATCCTAGTTTAATCCCTGTTTGATCTGATTTCTTAATGTTTAATGGCCATTTAAATTCATGAACATGTGTAATTACATCACTATAATTTTTACTGATTTGTGTTAAGTTTTAGGGTTCAAATTGGATTTTTGATATTGGGTTGAGCTATATAAGTGTTGACTGATACTTGTTAAGTATCGAGTGTTAGTTCCCTGTTTTTATTATTTCGATTCATGTTTACATGTTATAATTCATGCAATTAAATGTGTTTTAGTTGCGGTTACATATGGGAATCATGTTGGGGTTATCGGGGTTCATTGGTGAGTTGTTTTCGAGCTTTTAAATCCCATATTCCCAGCCTCACTGTATTTCAAATATTGCTGAGTTCATTTCCTGTTTTAACATGATTTCAAACCCAGTTTTGATGTTAAACTGCCATATTAAATTGTATACATGCATACTAGTTTACATTCAGATTAGTTATGATTTGTGTGGGATCATGGATTTTGAAATTGATTGGTTTGTTTGACTGTCAATTGGTTTTTAAGTATATAGGAACCTAGTAAATATGAATGACCATTTGTTCTCAGGTTCCTGAGAACCTGAGATTTAATTCATGTGAATAAATGGTTAACTTAGATTTGTTGTTTAGAAAAACTGGGATCTTGAATGTGATTTAAAACTGAGTTTTGAAATGTAATAACTGAGATTGGGTTCTTGAATTCAGTTTTTGGGTTTCATCAGTATGTATTCTCAATTGGACATTCACACATGAGTTTTGGTATCTTTATTCTCAGATTTTTTTCCATTTCATATCCTTTCTACTCCTTTTCATTCTATAGTTCACTGTTTTCCTGGTATCACCATCACACTCACATTATTACCTACTAGCCTAAGTTACTTCCTCACACTCCACACACACACACACATGCCATCCTCTATTTTCCTGCCACTATTTACAATCTCACACATACACATGTTAACACCATGCCATATCAGTCCCTTAATACCCCATGTTGACAACCACATTAGCCCCTTAAATCAGTCCTATATGCAGCCCAAAACCTGTCCATTACAGCCCTGTTCAGTCCCCTATACTAGTCCCCTTCCAGGCCTTAAATTCAGTCCATATCAGCCCCATGAAACACCCTATAAGCAGTCCCAAATTCAGCCCTATTGGCAGGCCATATTAACCCCCATAGGCACCACTTGGTAGCCATATATTAGCCCACTTGTTGGCTGTCCTCAATTGTCCATAAAACCTGTCCATTTCCCCTCTCTATTTCACTATATATATTAGTTCATGATTATATAAATATATAGAGTATACACATGCATGCATACAACTAGTTAATTTACTTGTTTCAATGTATGCATAGATATATGTTTTGTGTTAGCATGCTTGATATGTAATTAACATATCGATAGTATAACCTATGCCTTCCATTTCACCTCCATGTTCACACACATAGCCTTACATGCTAGTTCCCTCTCTAACTTTCTCTTATTGTATAATGTCGTAATATATGAAATCCTATATACATATAGCTATATAAATTCCATGATAAATAGCTAAATGTGAATGTGTCTTGATGTGTGGCTCGTGTTTGGCTTGTATAGCCTTGTGATTGGTGTGTGATTGCTAGACTAGGCTTGGTTAGGCCTAATGAGACTTGTTGGGTTTAGGAGTGGCCTAGTTGACCTAGTTTGACTAGTATAGTTGACTGGAGTTGACCAAGTGTTGACTTTAGTCTAGTTTGACCTAGACAGCATGCAGATGCATTGTAGATTACATTTATCTTTCCTTGTGTACATCTTGACTTGTGTTGCTCTAACTAGGAGTCAGGTACCTAATCTCGGACAGTACATTTACTTCAGACATTCAGATATCAGGCGAGTACATTCTCTGACCGTTTCATACTTGCTAGAACGTCTATTCTTGCCATAGATTAATTTACTTGATGCCGACACATTGGTAACACGGATTGGTACTATATGGATCTTCTTTTGCGATGTTATCTTTTGTGTTCACTAAATACATATTGTGATGTACGTTTCACTAACTTATTGTATTTATTGAATACCCTTATCATTGTACACTCATTGTGTATATTGTACTCTCATTATCACATTGAGCTCCATTGTACAAGCCATTGTATAAGGTAACGTAACTGAATTGGATCCTTGTGTATTGATTGGGGAGGGAGAGTAGAAATGGTTATGTGATCAATCCTATTATATAAGAAATTGTATATGTCCATTGTACACCCACGTACAAAGGAGTCCCATTTTATTGTATAACCTAACCGTTTACATAACCATATTGTACTCTAAATCACATGTTGCTTACAGTTCTTACTTATCATATATAGATATTTCCTATTATCATATCCTTCTGTTTTTCATATACATCTTCTTTCAGCGTTTCATGTATCTTACTCTATTGCACGTTATATTTTCTAACCTGTTATGATCTGCGTGAGATGTATTGTGCTCGCTCCCGTCCTGACTGGACCTGTTGAAAATTTTACAGAGGATGATGAGGAACCCTGCACCCCTTACCTTGGAGTTTGCCTAGACGACACTTGTGACCCGGACTTCCAGCCGGATCCACTAGCTGTAGAGACTGAGGCTCCCTAGTCTAGGCTTATATTATTTTCTTGTCATTTGAGTTTGAGTTGTATATTGGGATCTGTATATTCTGGATATTGTTGAGTTGTATCTTAGACACTTAGTATCATCTCTCTATTGTATGTCTTGTGGATTTGGATTTCGTATCTTTATCTATCTTATCGTACTTCTATCCTAAATGTGATTGAGATTGTATTCTGTTATGTCACCCCCATTCGGGGAGTATAACTGTGCATCACCTTATATTGTTAGATGTTGTGACCTAGGACAGCGTTCTACCGCGACACTGCGGCATAGGCTGGACGTTGTTACGTTCCGTACCCTTACAGTGGGTGCAGGTCGTGACACATTTTTAGTGGTGGCCCATGCAGGTCAGTTTATGTAGTAGTATTCGAACTAGAATATCACTACAGCCTGCAGTAGGATTAGGATATTTTGAGGGTACTCAATCACACGAGGAAAACTCTTAATCAGATTCCTTTTATCTAAATTGTTGCTTATTGACTTCCTTGAATATAAACTGTCCCCCTTTGAATTTTTGCTTCATTCTCAGAAATTGCTTCTTGTTTTGATCTGTCTTCATGATGGTTATGGAGACATGATCTCATCGCTCCGGTCCGGGAATACTATCGAGAGGCTGGCCACCTCTCGTCTTGTTCATCAGGGCCTCGAGACCGCAGTTTTTGTTGTGCCGACTCAGGTTGGCGTTTCTGCTACATAGGAGGTGCACTCCGTCTGTACAGAGACTTTTCCCGTCATTTCTGATTTCTTCAGCAGCAGAGGTACCTGCACACCAGCAGCAGAGAGGAAACCAGCAAGGGCGAGCTTTCGCCAGGACAGTCAAGGATGCACAAGCCATTGGAGATCTTGCTGTAGGTTCCGATCTTCTCGATTCCATTTCCACAATTGCCTCTTATAACTATCTTGAAATTCGATTCCATCTGCTCCCTGTTGACTGATCAATTTGTTCTGTTGCTCTTGTGTTATGTTTGTTTTCTTCTGAGAAAATCATATGGGCTAGGTCACCTAAATTATGGGGTCTAGAATCTTCGATAGTCGTGTTAGTTGGCATAGTGAGGACATGTAGTCAGATTTTGGATGTATTTCTCGGGTATGGGAATTTAAGGTTTTTGTCGTCGCATGCGGCAATGCAAAAATTTTAAATACCATGAACCTAGAGGTACGTACCTTAGTCAAGGACTCTGTGATTATCGTAGCCTTGCTCACTAGCATGATGAAGACTCTGAGTAACATGATTTTGGACAGACACATATGATTATCAGATTTTATCTTGAGAAGGTTTCAACATATCATCTCTATCATCCCTTCTGTTGTTTTTAAAATTGTATTCCATCAAATAACTTAGGAGTAGGGATATTTAGTTTGTAGAACTTATTCATAGGTAGATCTTCATAGTGTAATGATATGACGACTTGTAGAGTGTCTGTACCCTAGCGATGATAGTTAGTAGTGGTATTAGAATAGTAACCTATTGTAGATGATTTCCCTGTTATTTATAATACCAACGAGTTTACATATAGGATGTTAGTATGCCTTACAGCCTTGATGACTGTTATTACTTTCCCTTACCTTTTTCCAGTGAGGCACCCATGACCAGAGCCTGTCCTTGAGTATAGTTGTAGTTCACCTAAGACTGAGAGGCCTATATACATATAGATTGCAGATGATATACTTAGGATATATGTGATGGGTTGTTGTTCTTGAGCATATATATGTGGTATTTGGGATTGGTGTGCTTAGCTTGTGGGTATTTAGTTATGGGTGACTTAATAGGATTTGGAAGGTTAAGAGCTAGCCTATTATAGAGTTTCTCTTTTTGCTAAATTTGGTTGCCAACACTTAGGTAGCTAGCATAGGCAAAATCCTAAGAAGTTGACCAGCTGATGACCAAGTACTAGGATGTTGAGAAAATTGACTAGTGATTGGCCCTTGACTATGTTTGACCTAGAAGGGGTGCGATCATCTTAATTTCGAGGACAAAATTTTTATAAGGTGGGTAGGATTGTAACACCCAGTTTCTAAAACGAGGGTGATTTTGAAATTTTGTGTTTAATTTATTTAATTATGGTATTTAAATAATAATATGATTTTTGGTGATTTTTAATCATTTTTTAAACTATTTTAAGTTATGACTTATAATTTGGTGTTTGGCTAGTGTAACCTTAGAGACGTTGACCTAGAGCCTAGCCATGTGATTAGGATGTTTAACTAGTACATTTTAGCCTAGAGGGTATTGTGGTCATTTTAGGATTTATTTGAATTTATTATGATTTATGGGAATTTGTGTGAGTTTAATATTAATTAAATATTGCTATGTGCTATGTTAGTCTTAGGTCTAGATTGGGCCTAACCTAGAAGTTAGACTTAACCAATAAGCTAAGTTGGACTTGGTGATTTTAGTCATGACTAGAATATTCTCTTAGTTATCTAATTGAGGTTTTAGTTGGAGAGAAATTGATATAGCAAAGGGGCCTTTTGGTAGAGAGACTTGAAACTAGCCAAGAAGCCCATGGCCCATCAAACCCAACTAAAACCCTAATCCTAGAGTTTTGGCCAGCCAACATAGGGAATCCCACCCCTATATAATGCCTCTTCCATTAGGTTAGCCTCCATTTAGAAAGAGTTGCAAAGTTGGAAAGAAAGGTTAGTTCTAAACTTCCTAAAACCCTAGAAATTCCATTTTAATTCCTTTTCTTCCCAAACCAATTGCATTAGGTTCTAATTAGCTTCCTCTTACTGTTCATGGAGGCCAATCCCAGTTGGAGAGCAATTTGGAGGCTAGCTAGCAAGAAGAACCACCCCCTTTTGAAGCTTTTTCATGCAATTTGCACATATAGGTAAATCCCTATTCCCTCCACTAAATTTCATTTTCTTTGCATGGATAGGAATCCCTAGGTGTCCCCTAGCCGTAGGTATTGGATTTGTGTCGTTTCGTGTCCGTTTGGAGTCCGTATCGGACACGTGTCATAGTGTTGTGTAGTGTTTGATTAAATGCCACTTAGGAAATTATTTTCGATTTTTTAAATCTAATTACATGAATTTGTAGATCTAAATATGTATGTTAATCTTTGTGAAGACTGATGTGGTTTTTGTGTCGATTTCGTATCAAATCGGGTACGGACACGCTGCACGACACGCGTGTGCGCTGTCCTGCTACCCGTGTCCTGTTTTCCCTGGACACAACGTTTCGACATGCGAAACTTGGCATGAGGTTGGGGCAGTGACTGACAAGTCACTCCCAAGTTTATGACCTCGTTTCGTGTCGGACATGAAAACGAGGCCGCACGGGTTTTGTACTGGGCTGAACACACGAATTTGGGGGTTTGACACGGGCTTCGTGTCCCTCTTGGACACGTCGTGGTGACGTGTCAGGATACGAACATGTAGCCCTACATGGGGCGAACACGTGGGCACGATCACGAGTCATGTCGTGTCCTGTGTCGCGTGCACGAGGCCGTGTCCTCGCTGCACGAGGCTGCCTGCTGCACATTACTGAACACAGTGTACATGAATGTTTTGACACGTCGTCCACTCATTTGGACACGACACGACCTGTACAGTACCCTTACACATGCACGACACTACCTTGGGCTTTAATTTGATGTATTAATGTAATTTGAATCTCGATTTTTGGTATGAATGTGATTTCTGATACGCAGTGTACTATTCTTAATATCTGAGTTTAATCCCTGTTTGATCTGATTTCTTAATGTTTAATGGCCATTTAAATTCATGAACATGTGTAATTACATCACTATAATGTTGTTTATGATTTGTGTTAAGTTTTAGGGTTCAAATTGGATTTTTGATATTGGGTTGAGCTATGATAAGTGTTGACTGATACTTGTTCAGTATCGAGTGTTAGCTCCCTGTTTTTATTATTTCGATTCATGTTTACATGTTATAATTCATGCAATTAAATGTGTTTTAGTTGCGGTTACATATGGAATCATGTTGGGGTTATCGGGGTTCATTGGTGAGTTGTTTTGAGCTTTTAAATCCCATATTTCCAGCCTCACTGTATTTCGAAATATTGCTGAGTTCATTTCCTGTTTTAACATGATTTCAAACCCAGTTTTGATGTTAAACTGCCATATTAAATTGTATACATGCATACTAGTTTACATTCAGATTAGTTATGATTTGTGTGGGATCATGGATTTTGAAATTGATTGGTTTGTTTGACTGTCAATTGGTTTTTAAGTATATAGGAACCTAGTAAATATGAATGACCATTTGTTCTCAGGTTCCTGAGAACCTGAGATTTAATTCATGTGAATAAATGGTTAACTGATATTGTTGTTTAGAAAAACTGGGATCTTGAATGTGAATTAAAACTGAGTTTTGAAATGTAATAACTGAGATTGGGTTCTTGAATTCAGTTTTTGGGTTTCATCAGTATGTATTCTCAATTGGACATTCACACATGAGTTTTGGTATCTTTATTCTCAGATTTTTTTCCATTTCATATCCTTTCTACTCCTTTTCATTCTATAGTTCACTGTTTTCCTGGTATCACCATCACACTCACATTATTACCTACTAGCCTAAGTTACTTCCTCACACTCCACACACACACACACACATGCCATCCTCTACTTTCCTGCCACTATTTACAATCTCACACATACACATGTTAACACACCATGCCATATCAGTCCCTTAATACCCCATGTTGACAGCCACATAGCCCCTTAAATCAGTCCTATATGCAGCCCAAAACCTGTCCATTACCAGCCCTGTTCAGTCCCCTATACTAGTCCCCTTCCAGGCCTTAAATTCAGTCCATATCAGCCCCATGAAACACCCTATAAGCAGTCCCAATTTCAGCCCTATTGGCAGGCCATATTAACCCCCATAGGCACCACTTGGTAGCCATATTAGCCCACTTGTTGGCTGTCCTCAATTGTCCATAAAACCTGTCCATTTCCCTCTCTCTATTTTACTATATATATTAAGTTCATGATTATATAAATATAGAGTATACACATGCATGCATACAACTAGTTAATTTACTTGTTTCAATGTATGCATAGATATATGTTTTGTGTTAGCATGCTTGATATGTAATTAACATATCGATAGTATAGCCTATGCCTTCTATTTCACCTCCATGTTCACACACATAGCCTTACATGCTAGTTCCCTCTCTAACTTTCTCTTATTGTATAATGTCGTGAATATATGAAATCCTATAACATATAGCTATATATAAATTCTATGATAAAAGCTAAATGAATGTGTCTTGATGTGTGGCTCGTGTTTGGCATGTATAGCCTTGTGATTGGTGTGTGATTGCTAGACTAGGCTTGGTTAAGACTAATGAGACTTGCTGGGGTTTAGGAGTGGCCTAGTTGACCTAGTTTGACTAGTATAGTTGACTGGAGTTGACCAAGTGTTGACTTAGTCTAGTTTGACCTAGACAGCATGCAGATGCATTGTAGATTACATTTATCATTCCCTGTGTACATCTTGACTTGTGTTGCTCTAATTAGGAGTCAGGTACTCATCTCGGACAGTACATTTACTTCAGACATTCAGATATCAGGCGAGTACATTCTCTGTCCGTTTCATACTTGCTAGAACGTCTATTCTTGCCATAGATTAATTTACTTGATGCTGACACATTGGTAACACGGATTGGTACTATATGATCTTCTTTTGCGCTGTTTCTCCTTGTGTTCACTAAATACATATTGTGATGTACGTTTCACTAACTTATTGTATTTATTGAATACCCTTATCATTGTACACTCATTGTGCATATTATACTCTCATTATCACATTGAGCTCTATTGTACAAGCCATTGTATAAGGTAACGTAACTGAATTGGATCCTTGTGTATTGATTGGGGAGGGAGAGTAGAAATGGTTATGTGATCAATCCTATTGTATAAAAAATTGTATATGTCTATTGTACACCCACGTACAAAAGAGTCCCATTTTATTGTATAACCTAACCCGTTATAACCATAATATTGTACTCTAAATCACATGTTGCTTACAGTTCTTACTTATCATATATTGATATTTCCTATTATCATATCCTTCTGTTTTTCATATACATCTTCTTTCAGCGTTTCATGTATCTTACTCTTGCACGTTATATTTTCTAACCTGTTATGATCTGCGTGAGATTATTGTGCTCGCTCCCGTCCTGACTAGACCTGTTTGAAATTTTCCAGAGGATGATGAGGAACCCTGCCCCTTACCTTGGAGTTTGCCTAGACGACACTTGTGACCCGGATTTCCAGCCGGATCCACTAGCTGTGGAGACTGCTCCCTAGTCTAGGCTTATATTATTTTCTTGTCATTTGAGTTTGAGTTGTATATGGTATCTGTATATTCTGGATATTGTTGAGTTATATCTTAGACACTTAGTATCATCTCTCTATTGTATGTCTTGTGGATTTGGATTTCGTATCTTTCTATCTATCTTATCGTACTTCTATCCTAGATGTGATTGAGATTGTATTCTGTTATGTCACCCCCATTCGGGGAGTATAACTGTGCATCACCTTATATTGTTAGATGTTGTGACCTAGGACAGCGTTCTACCGTCGACACTGCGGCGTAGGCTGGACGTTGTTACATTCTCGTACCCTTACAGTGGGTGCAGGTCGTGACACATTTTTAGTGGTGGCCCATGCAGGTCAAGTTTATGTAGTGTATTCGAACTAGAATATCACTACAGCCTGCAGTAGGATTAGGATATTTTGAGGGTACTCAATCACACGAGGAAAACTCTTAATCAAATTCCTTTTATCTAAATTGTTGCTTATTGACTTCCCTTGAATATAAACTGTCCCCCTTTAAATTTTCGCTTCATTATCAGAAATTGCTTCTTGTTTTGATCTGTCTTCATGATGGTTATGGAGGCATGATCTCATCACTCCGGTCCGGGAATACTATCGAGAGGCTGGCCACCTCTTGTCTTGTTCATCAGGGCCTCGAGACCGCAGTTTTTTTTGTTGTGCCGACTCAGTTTGGCATTTCTGCTACATAGGAGGTGCACCTCCGTTTGTATATAGATTTTCCCGTCATTTCTGATTTCTCTCAGCAGCAGAGGTACCTGCAGCACCAGCAGCAGGCCAGAGGAAACCAGCAAGGGCGAGCTTTCGCCAGGACAGTCAAGGATGCACAAGCCATTGGAGATCTTGCTGTAGGTTCCGATCTTCTCGATTCCATTCCTTCCACAATTGCCTCTTATAACTATCTTGAAATTCGATTCCATCTGCTTCCTGTTGACTGATCAATTTGTTCTGTTGCTCTTGTGTTATGTTTTTTTTCTTCTGAGAAAATCATATGGGCTAGGTCACCTAAATCACGGGGTCTAGAATCTTCGATAGTCGTGTTAGTTGCATAGTGAGGACATGTAGTCAGATTTTGGATGTATTTCTCGGGTATGGGAATTTAAGGTTTTTGCCGTCGCATGCGACAATGCGAAAATTTTAAATACCATGAACCTAGAGGTACGTACCTTAGTCAAGGACTCTGTGATTATCGTAGCCTTGCTCACTAGCATGATGAAGACTCTGAGTAACATGATTTTGGACAGACGCATATGATTATCAGATTTTATCTTGAGAAGGTTTCAACATATCATCTCTATCATCCCTTCTGTTGTTTTTAAAATTGTATTCCATCAAATAACTTAGGAGTAGGGATATTTAGTTTGTAGAACTTATTCATAGGTAGATCTTCATAGTGTAATGATATGACGACTTGTAGAGTGTCTGTACCCTAGAGATGATAGTTAGTAGTGTGTAGTATTAGAATAGTAACCTATTGTAGATGATTTTCCTGTTATTTATAATACCAACGAGTTTACATATAGGATGTTAGTATGCCTTACAGCCTTGATGACTGTTATTACTTTCCCTTACCTTTTTCCAGTGAGGCACCCATGACCAGAGCCTGTCCTTGAGTATAGTTGTAGTTCACCTAAGACTGAGAGGCCTATATACATATAGATTGTAGATGATATACTTAGGATATATGTGATGGGTTGTTGTTTTGAGCATATATGTGGTATTTGGGATTGGTGTGCTTAGCTTGTGGTATTTAGTTATAGGTGACTTGATAGGATTTGAAAGGTTAAGAGCTAGCCTATTATAGAGTTTCTCTTTTTGCTAAATTCTGGTTGCCAACACTTAGGTAGCTAGCATTGGAAAAATCCTAAGAAGTTGACCAGCTGATGACCAAGTATAGGATGTTGAGAAAATTGACTAGTGATTGGCCCTTGACTATGTTTGACCTAGAAGGGGTGCGATCATCTTAATTTCGAGGACAAAATTTTTATAAGGTGGGTAGGATTGTAACATCCAGTTTCTAAAATGAGGGTAATTTTGAAATTTTGTGTTTAATTTATTTAATTATGGTATTTAAATAATAATATAATTTTTGGTGATTTTTAATCATTTTTAAAACTATTTTAAGTTATGACTTATAATTTGGTGTTTGGCTAGTGTAACCTTAGATACTGTTGACCTAGAGCCTAGCCATGTGATTAGGGTGTTTAACTAGTACATTTTAGCCTAGAGGGTATTGTGGTCATTTTAGGATTATTTGAATTTATTTATGATTTATGGGAATTTGTGTGAGTTTAATATTAATTAAATATTGCTATGTGCTATGTTAGTCTTAGGTCTAGATTGGGCCTAACCTAGAAGTTAGACTTAACCAATAAGCTAAGTTGGACTTGGTGATTTTAGTCATGACTAGAATATTCTCTTAGTTATCTAATTATAGGTTTTAGTTGGAGAGAAATTGATATAGCAAAGGAGCCTTTTGGTAGAGAGACTTGAAACTAGCCAAGAAGCCCATGGCCCATCAACCCAACTAAAACCCTAACCCTAGAGTTTTGGCCAGCCAATATAGGGAATCCCACCACTATATAATGCCTCTTCCATTAGGTTAGCCTTCCTTTAGAAAGAGTTGCAATGTTGGAAAGAAAGGTTAGTTCTAAACTTCCTAAAACCCTAGAAATTCTATTTTAATTCCTTTTCTTCCCAAACCCATTGCATTAGGTTCTAATTAGCTTTCTCTTTCTGTTCATGGAGGCCAATCCCAGTTGGAAAGCAATTTGGTGGAGCTAGCTAGCAAGAAGAACCACCCCCTTTTGAAGCTTTTTCATGCAATTTGCACATATAGGTAAATCCCTATTCCCTCCACTAAATTTTATTTTCTTTGCATAGATAGGAAGCCCTAGGTGTCTCCTAGCCGTAGGTATTAGATTTGTGTCGTTTCGTGTCCGTTTGGAGTCCGTATTGGACACGTGTCATAGTGTTGTGTAGGTGTTTGATTAAATGCCACTTAGGAAATTATTTTCGATTTTTGTAAATCTAATTACATGAATTTGTAGATCTAAATATGTATGTTAATCTTTGTGAAGACTGATGTGGTTTTCGTGTCGATTTATGTCAAAATCGGGTGCGGACACGCTGTACGACACGCGTTTGCGCTGTCCTGCTACCCGTGTCCTGTTTCTCCCTGGACACAGCATTTTGACATGCAAAACTTGGCATAGAGGTTGGGGCAGTGACTGACAAGTCACTCCTCAAGTTTTTTGATACCTTGTTTCGTGTCGGACATGAAAACGAGGCTGTACGGGTTTTGTACTGGGCTGAACACGCGAATTTGGGGGTTCCGACACGGGCTTCGTGTCCCTCTTGGACACGTCGTGGTGACGTGTCAGGGATATGAACATGCAGCCCTACATGGGGCGAACATGTGGCACGATCACGAGTCATGTCGTGCCCTGTGTCGCGTGCACAAGGCCGTGTTCCTCGCTGCACGAGGCTGCCTACTGCACATTACTGAACACAGTGTACACGAATGTTTTGACACGTCATGTCCACTCATTTTGACATGACACGACCTTTACAGTACCCTTACACATACACGACACTACCTTGGGCTTTAATTTGATGTATTAATGTAATTTGAATCTCGATTTTTGGTATGAGTGTGATTTCTGATACGCAGTGTACTATTCTTAATATCCTGAGTTTAATCCCTGTTTGATCTGATTTCTTAATGTTTAATGGCCATTTAAATTCATGAACATGTGTAATTACATCACTATAATGTTGTTTACTGATTTGTGTTAAGTTTTAGGGTTCAAATTGGATTTTCGATATTGGGTTGAGCTATGATATGATAAGTGTTGACTGATACCTGTTCAGTATCGAGTGTTAGCTCCCTGTTTTTATTATTTCGATTCATGTTTACATGTTATAATTCATGCAATTAAATGTGTTTTAGTTACGGTTACATATGGAAATCATGTTGGGGTTATCGGGGTTCATTGGTGAGTTGTTTTCGAGCTTTTAAATCCCATATTCCCAGCCTCACTGCATTTCGAAATATTGCTGAGTTCATTTCCTGTTTTAACATGATTTCAAACCCAGTTTTGATATTAAACTGCCATATTAAATTGTATACATGCATACTAGTTTACATTCAGATTAGTTATGATTTGTGTGGGATCATGGATTTTGAAATTGGTTGGTTTGTTTGACTGTCAATTGGTTTTTAAGTATATAGGAACCTAGTAAATATGAATGACCATTTGTTCTCAGGTTCCTGAGAACCTGAGATTTAATTCATGTGAATAAATGGTTAACTGAGATTTGTTGTTTAGAAAAACTGGGATATTGAATGTGAATTAAAACTGAGTTTTGAAATATAATAACTGAGATTGGGTTCTTGAATTCAGTTTTTGGGTTTCATCATTATGTATTCTCAATTGGACATTCACACATGAGTTTTGGTATCTTTATTCTCAGATTTTTTCCATTTCATATCCCTTCCACTTCTTTTCATTTTATAGTTTACTGTTTTCCTGGTATCACCATCACACTCACATTATTACCTACTAGCCTAAGTTACTTCCTCACACTCCACACACATACACACATGCCATCCTCTATTTTCCTGCCACTATTTACAATCTCACACATACACATGTTAACACCATGCCATATCAGTCCCTTAATACCCTATGTTGACAGTCACATTAGCCCCTTAAATCAGTCCTATATGCAGCCCAAAACCTGTCCATTACCAGCCCTGTTCAGTCCCCTATACTAGTCCCCTTCCAGGCCTTAAATTCAGTCCATATCAGCCCCATGAAACACCCTATAAGCAGTCACAAATTCAGCCCTATTGGCAGGCCATTAACCCCCATAGGAACCACTTGGTAGTCATATATTAGCCCACTTGTTGGCTGTCCTAAATTGTCCATAAAACCTGTCCATTTTCCCCTCTCTATTTCACTATATATTAAGTTCATGATTATATAAATATATAGAGTATACACATGCATGCATACAACTAGTTAATTTACTTGTTTCAATGTATGCATAGATATATGTTTTGTGTTAGCATGCTTGATATGTAATTAACATATAGTTAGTATAGCCTATGCCTTCCACTTCACCTCCATGTTCACACACATAGCCTTACATGCTAGTTCCCTCTCTAACTTTCTCTTATTGTATAATGTCGTGAATATATGAAATCCTATATACATATAGCTATATAAATTCCATGATAAATAGCTAAATGTGAATGTGTCTTGATGTGTGGCTCGTATTTGGCTTGTATAGCCTTGTGATTGGTGTGTGACTGCTAGACTAGGCTTGGTTAGGCCTAATGAGACTTGGGGTTTAGGAGTGGCCTAGTTGACCTAGTTTGACTAGTGTAGTTGACTGGAGTTGACCAAGTGTTGACTTTAGTCTAGTTTGACCTAGACAGCATGCAGATGCATTGTAGATTACATTTATCATTCCCTGTGTACATCTTGACTTGTGTTGCTCTAACTAGGAGTCAGTTACCTCATCTCGGACAGTACATTTACTTCAGACATTCAGATATCAGGCGAGTACATTCTCTGACCGTTTCATACTTGCTAGAACGTCTATTCTTGCCATAGATTAATTTACTTGATGCTGACACGTTAGTAACACGGATTGGTACTATATGGATCTTCTTTTACGATGTTATCTCCTTGTATTCACTAAATACATATTGTGATGTACGTTTCACTAACTTATTGTATTTATTGAATACCCTTATCATTGTACACTCATTGTGCATATTGTACTCTCATTATCACAATGAGCTCCATTGTACAAGCCATTGTACAAGCCATTGTACAAGCCATTGTATAAGGTCACGTAAAAATTGGATCCTTGTGTATTGATTGGGGAGGAAGATTAGAAATGGTTATGTGATCAATCCTATTGTATAAGAAATTGTATATGTCCATTGTACACCTACGTACAAAGGAGTCCCATTTTATTGTATAACCTAACCCGTTTACATAACCATATTGTACTCTAAATCACATGTTGCTTACAGTTCTTACTTATCATATATAGATATTTTCTATTATCATATCCTTCTGTTTTTCATATACATCTTCTTTCAGCGTTTCATGTATCTTACTCTATTGTACGTTATATTTTCTAACCTGTTATGATCTGCGTGAGATGTATTGTGCTCGCTTCCGTCCTGACTGGACCTGTTGAAAATTTTACAGAGGATGATGAGGAACCCTGCACCCCTTACCTTGGAGTTTGCCTAGACGACACTTGTGATCCGGACTTCAAGCCGGATCTACTAGCTGTAGAGACTGAGGCTCCCTAGTCTAGGCTTATATTATTTTCTTGTCATTTGAGTTTGAGTTGTATATTGGGATCTGTATTCTGGATATTATTGAGTTGTATCTTAGACACTTAGTATCATCTCTCTATTGTATGTCTTGTGGATTTGGATTTCGTATCTTTCTATCTATCTTATCTTACTTCTACCCTAGATGTGATTGAGATTGTATTATGTTATGTCACCCCCATTCGGGGAGTATAACTGTGCATCACCTTATATTGTTAGATGTTGTGACCTAGGACAGCGTTCTACCGCTGACACTGCGGCGTAGGCTGGGCGTTGTTACGTTCTCGTACCCTTACAGTGGGTGCGGGTCGTGACATGATCTTTTAATAAAACTATTGATTATAAAACGTGATAATTTACTGTATTTTATCTAGAACAAAATAATAAACTAGTTTTTTACTTTAATAAATAGAACTAATATTTAAATTAATTTCTTATATTCAAAATACCCTTTTGTAATGGAAATACTTTGAACTAATTAGCGTTTTAATTACGTAAAATAAACGTAACTGTAACGGCCTGTTTTCAAAAATGAGGACAAATTTATCATTTTTCATATTCTAATATTTTTGTGAATATTTATTTATTAATATTGTATTTTGGGGATTAGTTTAGCCGGGTTTGAGTTTTGTCGAGTTTTGACTTATGTTAGTGTCCGGGTAGTTTAGACTCTAGTTAGGACCCAAAGATTAGTTAGGAATGGCCCACAAACTCATCTCATTAGGCTAGTGCATTTAGACTAAACCCACATGACAAGTTTAGTTATTTAGAGATTAGAAACTTGACCCTTTTGATCCCAAACCTTTGCATGACTTAGATTAACCAAAGGGGACCTATTACGAGCATATTAGACATTTTCCATTGGCTCAAACCTAACCCTTATGGCAGCCAAGAGAGGGTTCTATCTCCTTTTCATTTTCAAAGTAGCCTCAATTCCTATTTTAGTGTTCTTCCCAATCTTGAGAACAAATCCTATTGATTCATCTCTCAAATCCTCTTTTCTCTACCAAATTCTCTCATTCTTATAAGGAGAGGGAGCTACAAGGATTGTAGAGCCAAGAGCAAGGAAGGGTGTCCCTTTGCTAGAAGAGTCCGTGTCGGATTCGTGTCCTTTGGGTTGTTCATTGGGAATCAACTCCCAATAGGTATCTCTCTCTCTAAACCTTCTCTATTTCATCTTTTTCTGCATATTGTTGGTTTTGAACCCATAGGATCCACCCCCATGCATGAACCACCATTAGGGATATTTTAGAGGCTCTTTTAAGTCCTATTTAGGAGTTTGGGATAGGTTTGGTGTCCCCAATGGAGAGATTCCAAAAGGGCACACCATGTGTTTGTGTTTTTGCCCCATAAGCTTATTTGTCTTCTAATTTCAGATTTTTCATGTGTTAGAGAGTAGATTAACCATGGTTAAAATGTTTAGGTTTGTTATCATTTGGATACCAATGTTTGAATCTATGTATTATGGCCTACAAGCCCTATTTTTATGTAAAAATTTCAATTATTGTTATATTTATGGATATGGACTGATTTGGGTTTTTTTTGTATATATAAATATTGATATGTGTCTTGTGTGTATGTGATAGAGTGTGGGTGTGTTAGTGTTAAGTTAGTGAGTTAGATAATCTAGTTAGTATCCTAGATAATATAGTTAGCATGTGTTTCTTTTGTCCAAAACAACCTAAATTCGTCATAATTTTTATCCACGTTTTTAGTAGCCAGGACAACTTAGAAATGCCATAACTCTCAGCTCAAGACTCCGATTAATCTTCCATTTTTTAAAAGAACCGTATCGAAGTTAGCTTTCCAAATATATATTAATAGGCCAAAATCGTTCTAGAACTTTTTGTAAAACTGTTTGAGTGTCAGCTGTCCGAAAGACGAACGCGTTTCGATGATTCCGTAATTTCGGGAGCTTTCGGACACGAAAATGCAATCCTTTTGAAGTTTCGGAAAGTTAATATGAAGGGCTACGATATACTTTAATCCTATAATTTAGTGAATAGGTCTAATAGGTGCAGTATTAGTTTTAAGTAAAAAACTGACTATACGATATGGACATTTTGTGTATCCTATGAGCCTATGTAGTATAGATATCAAGTGAATGTAGGTATCATAGGTTGTCAAGAATATATATGATATAGTACATATATATATATATATATATATATAATATATAATATATTGTTAGGTAATATAAAAAAAATATATATATATATATATTATTGTTAGGTAATATATGTTAGTATAGTGTGTGTGTTTGAATGAGATAAGGATGTGTGTGGTTAGTAGAGAGGAGTGAGATTGATAGAGGATATGTGCTAGTATGTTTGATGTTGTATAGATGGTAGTATAGTGTGTGTGTTGTGAAGGTGAGAGAGTTGAGAGGATCATGCCATCCTATTTGACTTGAGGCTAGTGTAGTTTGTTGAGTAATTTGTGTTTTGGTTGAGTGGTAGTGTGTTTATATAGATGTGTGTGGGTGTGTTAGAAGAGAGGAGGTGAATTTGGTATATGTGTTGTGTGTGTTAGTGTTGGAGTGGAGATGGATTTAGATATTGTATGTATGGATATGTTAGTGGTTATGTTAGAATCTATATAGAGGTTGGAGGTATCTTAGAAGTTAGATAGTGGTATCTTGTATAAGTTAGATAGTTACCTGTGTTGGTCTATGTTATTATTAGTTAGATATGACATATGTTAGTTGGTTAGAGTTAGAGAGATATATACATATATGTTATAGTTAGATATTAGTATCTTGGTTATCCATGGTTTGTGTGTGTGGTTGAAGATTAGATGAGTTAGTATCCCAATAGTTAGATATCTTAGATAGTTAGATAAGTTGTATCTTGTATAGATTAGAGTTAAGTTAAATAGTGGTTAGTTTGTAGATAAGTAGTATCTTAGGATACTAGATATTGGTATCCTAGGATATTGTGATTTATCTTACTCAAGGTAATAGGGGGTTTACCTTCAAGGTATTGGATTTACCTTCGAGGTAAGGTATGGTTACCTAGATACTAGGGCTAGATATTAAGGTATTGGTTATCTAATGGCTTGGGGTAGATAAATAGATGCTAGATAACTATAGTTTGGGTATTGGAAGAAGGTATTTATACCTAGATTAAGGTTTTGGACTTCCAACCAAGGTAAGGGTATTGGGATACCAATAGGGATAACGTATATGGTATCTTGGTTAGTATCTTATGATAGCTTAGATATAGAGTTAGTATCCTATATTAGAAATTGGTATCCTAAGTTAGTGGATAGATAATAGTCTAGAGATATAAGTTGGTATCTTGGTGTCATAGGTTAGTGTGTCATATTACCTTGAGTAGGATACTACTAGTTAGTAACTTAGAATTTAGGATACTAGAAGTATATGTTAGATAGTTAGATGTATATAGCTAGTATCCTAAATATATTTTAGTAGCTTAGAGATTATGATACTAGTAAGTTAGGGTGTTAGATACAAGTTAGTATCTTAGAGGGATAGTTAGTATCTTGGAGGGTAAATGAGAAGTCTAAGGTATTGACAAGGTAATAGAATTTACCTATAGTCTAAGGGTAAGGTATTGGTAGGATGTTAAAATAGATAGGTAGATACTAGTCTAAAGAAATGGTAGGATCTATTAGCCTAGGATAGTGAGTTATCTAGTAGTCTAAAGTAGATGGGGTGTTAAGATATTACCTAGATATTTAAGATATTGATATAAGATACCTATATAGATAAGGTAGGGTTATCTTGGTAGGTAATGACTAGGAATATGATGCTTGACTTAGATTTGACCATGTTTGATCAAGGTTGACTGTTTTGACTCAAAATCAGCTACAAGTCAACATTGGACCTAGATTACACTAGGAGTTGACTAGAGTTGACCAGTTGACCAAAAGTCAACTATGAGTCAACCGTTGACCCAGTTTGACCTAGATTGGATTAGAAGTTGACCAGAGTTGACCAGTTGACCAAAAGTCAACTGTAGGTTAACCCTTGACCTAGTATGATCTAGTTTGACTTGGTTTGACTTTATTTGACCTAGTTTGACTTTGTTTGACTTAGATGGACCTAGTTTGACTTTGTTTGACTTGCCTTGACTTAGATTGACTTAGCATGACCTAGCTTGATCTAGTTTAACTTGTTAGAACTAGTATGACCTAGTATGACTTAGTGTGACTTAGTTTGACTGAGTTTAACCTAGATTTGCATAGCATACACTAGAAATCATGCCTAACACTGTTAAACCCTATTTAACTCATGCATATCTCATCTTTAGGTCTGTGACTTCACTTGGAGCCTCAATATACTGTTTACATTTTTTTACCAGATCTCAGGCGAGTACATTCTTTGATAATATTTCTGTTTTATGATATCGTCTATGTTTCTTGTATTTAGTGTAGATATCCTTGTTCTTTTATCACATTGTTCACACGAATTGGTATTGGTCTAGATCCCGTCATGAGATGCTATTCCTTGTATTCTTTGGTACATCCTGTGTAAGTTTTCCTTGTTCCCTGTGCATTGTATAGATACGATTCCTGCAAAGTCTGGCTACCTTCTCAGAGAATACATGTCATGACGTGTCATGGTTGGATCGACTATACTAGTCGGGGGCGGGGGTATTAGCGTAGATATGTGATCAAATCCTTCATGTGCAAGATAGTGTTCATTGTGAGTGTTAATCATAAACTGCACGTATGATTAGCTGGGCCATTTTTCCTGTACAAGTTCCTAAGCCTATCACATGTTGAAACTAGTGCTAAACTCACATAGATTGTAGTTTTCCTGATTCATGTACATAATATACACTGTTCTCTTGTTCTTATATTTATTTACAGTTTTGATATACCTTACCATGATTCATGTACGTACCACTTTACCTTGTATATTCTCTCTATTTACTGCTACATTTTCAATATCGTCTAACTAGAACTGTTATTAGAGATTTGTGCTTGTTTTATCCTGACTGGATATGTTGACAAAATTTTACGGATAATGGCAAGGACGAGTGTCCTACCTACTTGTCCTCATGACTTAGTGGGCGTAGACCAGGTGACCGTTGTCCAGCAGGGATTAGTTCCAGCCAATGAGTATTAGTGGTAGCTCTGCTAGATTAGTTTAGAACTGGACTTTGTCTCCAGATTGCACTTGGGCTTGTTATTATTTAGTATTTGTATTTTAGATTGTTGACTCTGAGACTTTAGACTTGTATTATTCTATGTTGGACTTTCAGGATGATATTTTCATATCTTGTTGTCTTTATCTTTCAGTGTCATATTTTCTTCTTAGAATTTGTGATTGAGTATATTATATTGTCATTGCTTGTCCTCCGTTCGGAGGTGACCATTCTCAACAGGTTTTGATATTATAACTGTTGTTAGATAGTAGGCCCAGACAGCGTTCTATGCCGTTTCTGTGGTGTAGGCTGGGACGTTGTCTCGCACTCGTGCCCTTACTCCGGGCACGGGTTGCGACACATTTTTAGTGGTAGCCCACGCAGGTCAGAAGTCGTAAGTAGTGCGATGTCGTAGTGGTGCTCGACTTAGAGTGCTGCTACGAGCCTGCTATATGTTTAGAAGATATAGGCTATAGGCTAAGGATACTCAATCACTGTTAGAACTTCTTGAGAAGATTCCAGGGATGACCCTTGATAATCTCATGATAAACTATCTCGAAATTTGATTCCAACTGTTTCTGTCTATTCTTCTTTGTCCGTGTTTGAACTTGATTCTTGGTGTTCATTGATGAAGACATAGGGTCTGATTTTAGATGTATTTCTCGGATTGTGGGAATTTAAGGTTTTTGCAGCCAAGCATGCGACAATGCAAAAATATTAGATACCACGATCCTAGAGGTATGTACCTTAGTTGCGGTCCCGATGGTTTATTACAGTCATACTTACTGGCGTGACGAGGATTCCGATAACTTGATTCTGGGTAGACAGGTATGGTTATCAGATTATAAAATAGATACCCTATAGAGGGTACCCTAGTATAGTGGAGTAGGTATCAGTAGAGATGTTACTTGGGTATTTTGGAGAAGAGAGTGGGAGCTAGGCAACCTGTAGCACCGTATCATGCCTCGTACCAACAGCGGGATATACCCCGCTAGGTCAGGGCTTTTGCGATGACGGTCGAGGCGGAAGCGCGCAGGACGCACTGGCGCACGAAGAATTGGCCGCTGGCACGCGGAGCTGGCTGCTGGCGCAGCGGGAGTGGTCCGGCGGGCCGCGGGGGATGCGCACGGGGGCTCGTCGGTTAGGGGAAGGGCCAGCTGTCGTGGGGCGTCGGTGCGTCGGTCGAGGCACCGAAAATGCCTTATGAGAAATGTTGAAATGGATGGGGCATCGCGGAAAACGTTGCGGTGTGGTCGGATTTGGGGAAGGTGGAGTGTAGGTGGATATATGAGAGGTTTGTGAAGGTGGTGAGGTGGTGTGCGAAGGTTCTGGCAGTTCTATGGGGAAGAAAGGTTTCTGAAGGAATGTATATGAAGGGGGAATTTGTTACATGGGCGAGAGGTGCGGTTCTGACGAGCGACTAGGGGGAGTGGTCTGAACGGGTAGAAGGGTTTAGTTCATGGATTTCAGGTTAAAGGGTTTTGGGTTAAAGGGTTAGAAACCATGCATGGGCTTAGCTAATAGGCCTAAATTAAACTAGCAAAAATCAATCATTAAATTAACAATTAATCATTTTGATTTAATTAATCTTTTATAAATAAAAATTGTTTTTCCTATTTACAGACTAATTATATAAAATAATAATATAATAATAATAATAATAATAATAATAATAATATAATAATAATAATATAATAATAATAATAAAACCCTAACTATTTTACTTACTAGCAAACAATTAAATGTTGTAAAAAGCCCATTTGTTATTAACTCTAATTTTATGGGTTTTACAGGGCGTGATGTCGTGCAAACCTAGGTAGTGATCTTACAAGGCATAGTCATAAGGTTATCTGAAATACAACATCTAAGAGGTACGCATAGAAATTGAATAACACATTGAGACAGAGAAATTTTTATATTTTATTGATAATAGACATCTTTTACAAGACTACTACAATTTTGCCGCGCTGGCTTACAACATGACTCGATTACAAAAGGACGCCGATCAGATAGTCGTTCCATACATGCATTCCTTAATTTATAACAAAAATATTCTAGCCACCTGGAATGGAGGGAAGTCGAGACTATTCTTGGACTGTTTGTAGAGAGTCTTCAAAAGTTGTGCAGCGAGAGTCTTCGACGCGCGGTCGAAGCTTCAAAATACGAACGTCGCCTTGGTTAGTTGGTGCGTTCCTCCTGATTCTTAGCACCTACAGAGAGTGAGGGTTAGTACGATCACATGTGCAGGTGCGTGGCTAATTTAAAACATGTTAGCTACTTGGTGATCTTTCTAACCATCATGATCCATTTGCATGTTAACATGTTAAGAGGCAAGCTCATAAAAATTACATACATCGAGCAGCTATCCATATTCATCCTGTGTCACAAGTATTAGTTTAAGCAGTGAAAGGGTGTGAAGGTCACTAGCAATGTCAAGCCATCATGGACTATAGCTGGATTAGACGATGACCTTTTCGCTGCGGGTAGCGAGCCCTATGTGAAAGATCCCGAATCACCCGCGCCAGTCCTGCTGGCACTTGCTATACTCGTTCCTCCCGAGCCAAATCGGTTCCTTGGCCTAGGAAACCGTTCGAGGAAACTACACCTTATGTACAAGTTGTCTAATGACCGTACTATTCTTCTTTGAACGTACCCATTTTTATGCACATAGCCTTATCGTTGCGATACTCGTTAATCGATTAAATCTTTATTTTGCATAGGACTAAGTAAATGGCATAAGAGAGCATGCATCAGTTTCATGCATAGCAGTTCTATAGCAAGTGTTTCATGAAGAATCGTGCCATAATTTATTGACTCTACACTATGAATACAAGCATGCATTTTGTGTTTCATATTTTATTTAAACTAGGGTTTGAGGGGAAGGAGGTCAGCCACTCACCTTAGTCTTGCTTGAGGCGAGGGACTGGTTTGCCGTACTTAGACATCGCCTACGCGATCACCTGAAATGCATAAGCAACTGATTAGAAAATTGTCTCATCCAAGGAGTTTAATATGAATGTGAAGTTCAAAAAAGCAAGCCATGAAAACCATCGAAAACATTCACGAAAATAAATTCACGAAAACCAAAGCCAAAGGCAAGTGAGGCATAAAAATAAGAACAATGGGAGTCTCTCCCGACTCAGTCGTAGAGTCTATCCTCAAGGCACAACCCGCGGAATATGGGACTTGATTTTGAAGAAGCCTTTCCATAATGAGAAACTGATCTTAATTCAATCGTTTCCGTTCGACCGATTCAATCAATCCTGATCTATCAATTTCGACTGAATCGGTAGCGACTGTGTTCCTTTCTCGCGCACCCCGTAGACGAAAACGGGACACGAAGTTGGGACGGGACACTACACCATAACAAACTAAGAAAAAAGTTTCGTCCTCGAAACTTAAGAATAGAACCTACCTCTAAGAGAACAATGAAGGGAATTTTCCTTCATCTCTGATTCAAGTTTCCAGGTCGATTCCTCGACCGAATGTTACTCCTAAGTACACGGATGAGAGGGATTGCTCGATTCCGAAGCAACTTATCCTTGCGCTCCAAGATTTGGACCGACACTTCAACATATGATAAGTCGGACTTCAACTCCAGCTGACCAAAATCTACCACGTGGCTTGGATCATGCACATACTTTCGCAACTAAGAAATTATAGACGCCAAAAAAGTGCAATCAGCATCAGGCGCTACTCATAAATAGTGCCAGCAATTAAATCATCAAGTGGTCCAGACATCAGATGGCGCAGGACATCAATAGGTGCTAGTCATCAAGTAGCGCGGCCTGCCACATGGCTATCTTCTCGGAGAAGCTAAATAGTTATTATTATGACTGACAGCACGTCAATCAAGAAATCGTTCGAATCCTGAGCGCATGGTGCTTGAGGAGACCTTGTCAGACGTATCAGATTCGTCATAAATGACTAACAGCTGTCTCACGCCATCTGCAGTCGGCACAAGGTAATCAATGACACCACATCATTCAGAAAGTCACAAAATAGCAAGTAGCGCCTGCACCACCTAGCAGTTGGGGCTACCTGATCAAATTATCCTGAAGAAGTTAGATAATGTAGCACACATGCCACTAATCTCGAAGAACGTGTCTGTGATACTGCCCATGACCAAGTGCATATCAATCACAGCAAGCCACGCGTCCCAGCAGTTAAACCAACCGTTCGTGCCAAGGGATGAATGGAGCACCAATTGCAGTGTGTGCCAACTAGGATAACTACTTAACAGTTATCTCTAAACTCTATAAATAGAATTCCAAATCACTTTCAAAGCATGACTAATAATCTCCTGAGAACTTGCTGCAGCACTCTCCAAAGGCTATATTCTTCGACATCGCATCATCCAAGAGATAAAGTAATCGTCCTCTGATCAGATTCTTATAGTTGTACTTCCCCAGAAATTAATTATACTCTTGTACTCTTTTCTTTGTTTGTAGTCAAACTTTTTGTTTTGCAAAAAAATAGCGACTCTGCTGGGGACGACTTTCTTCTCCAATGAGAAAGTGACAACTTAATGTGATGTTGCGTCGGTCGGCACGATGCAGAAGACTTTGGTCGTACAAGTCGACCAAACTGCCTATGAAGCCATGATTGGCGCAGGGGGTGCCAAGCTACCACTGTTGCTGCCAAAAATAGTTCTTGCGCTGTCTGGACTCCGAAGTCCTCCAGTGCACCAATCATGACTCCTACGCCAAGCTTCAAGAAAAGCTCTATAGCTACTTCTCTTCTTCTCCAATTCTGAAATTGGTAGAGAGTGCTCAAGCCACTGTCCTGGCGCCAACTACGGGACAACGCTACATGGCCACTTCTTCTTCCTTCCCAGTTTTAAACTAGATGGAGGGTGCGCCAATTACTGCCCAAGCGCCAATCAGGAGACAACGCCGTATGGCCAATCCCTCTTCTTCCCAGTTCTAAACTTGGTGAAGAAGATAATCACCACTGCCCCTGCACAGAATAAAGGAAAGTGCCCTACGGCCTCTCCTTATCATTCTCCAGTCCTGGACTCGATAGAAAATACATCTGATTGTGCCTCCATGCCAGTCAATGCAAGAACGCTCCTGAGTAGAAGGTCTACTTCTCTTGGCAAAGACAATCAAATCAATGCCAAGAAACTAGACTCTGCTCGAAGTCCATTTTCTACTGCTCACTTACACTGCGCCAAACGTGCTGGAACAAGTGGCACAAATAACAGGGTATCCTGTCCATTCCTCATGGTCAGCACCAATCAAGCTAGAAACATGATCTTCCTACCATGCATATTTAAGAACAAAGCAGGGTAAACTAAGGGTGTCTCAGATAGATAGTCAGGTGGCGCACAACCTTGACAAGTGTACCTACCTTAACCAGCTAGAGCAATATCAAGCATACATCAAGAACAATCTGCTCCACCTGTCAAGTTGCACAGGGAGAGTTCCTCAAATCAAGAATCCTCTCACCTATGCCAATGAAGTTGTACTTCTCTGTATACACAGGGAACATGACACCTCAAGAACCGGAATCATGTTCCTAACATCATTAAGGAATATGTACCTCCGACTTTCTTATCCTGTCACTGTAATAGATCTCTACAAACTTCTTGTATAAAAATGGAAGATCATAGGACCGTCTTGTCCATCTATAACTTCGCATCAGGAACATTACTGTAATTACTGCCATGAAGTAGTGATCAAATGTTGCGGCCAGTCAGATAAATGGTCTGTCTTTGACCGTTTGAACTACACTCAGACTTCTGAATTTGCGATGGTGGATAAAGATGAACTGTTGTATGCTTCATTCAATATGACATCTCAAAACACTGGGGTGGAAAATGTCCAAGGCGTAATGCAGCCCGCAACCTTAGTCAATAACACCTTGATCGGATCTGTGACTCCGCGAAGGAGTCTACCAAAATACCAGATTAAGAAGCAGAGAGACATTCGATCAAAGGAATCTTCCTTCCGACCAAGAAATAATCGGTCAAGAAATCTTCCTGATTCAGATCAAGATTTCCTCGATCAAGGGAATCTTCCCACTCTTCATCCTAGGGGTGGTTCCTTGCATGATGTCGATGCCGATAGTGAAGGCTCTGAACCGACCATCTTTTCTACCAGCTCTTCTTCGGTGGCCAAAGAAGTGACTGCCTATGTTACTAACGAAGAACAAGATGCATCCAGCTCCGGCAATCAAGAGCAGAGGATCACCACTTTAGAGGCCAATTTGAAGAACATGGCCAAAATGATGGCAAGTATGCATGCTGTGATCGTGGCACAACACGCTGTTCTGCCGGTTGTGAATCTGATTCCAACCCAAGAACACATAGCAGCATCTGCCCCTGCTAATGCTGGTCTGGGGGTACAGTCTCCTCACAACGTTACCATGCCAGCCCTAAGTCATTCTGGTGCTGGAGTTGGTTCTTATCATGACGTCCCGCCTCCTAACACTTCGAATCAGTCTACCGCTCCCCAAGCAATAGGGGACACTATTGAGGCAGTAAAGCTTCTGCACAATTAGTTTGAAGCTTTCAAGCAGAAGGACGGTCTGTAAAAGTTAGGGATTAAATAATCCTACCCTATGGAGTAGAAGGAAATTTTGTTTACACCCAAATATAAGCCACCAACCATCATGTTGTTTGACGATAGTTCATCTCCAAGTCAGTACTCAATCATTTTGAGGTGATGACTGATCAGCTCCAGCCGAACGATGCTCTATTCACTAGAGTATTGTTGGGTGCTTGGCGGGTGCATCCTATGACTGATATCGTAGCTTGCCAGATGGTTGTTCACTTTCGCAGGATTCAAGCAAATATTCCTGGAATATTTCTATGAGGGAACAAATGACATGACCATGTTGAGCCTTATCAAAATTAAGCAATGGCCTAATGAAACTACTGAATGTTTCATTAAGCGCTTTCGTCGAGAGGCACTCAAAATGCTCTGGGTACTCCAGATGCACTGATTATAGATACTTGTAAATCAAACTTATTATAGTAAGCATGTGGACTGGACCCACGTAATTTCAAGACTGGGCCTCCTTCATAGTAAGTGCCAGGGCAGCCGAAGACAGTGCTGACAAGTTCAAATAAGTAGGCATCCAGATGCCTAATCTTGATAAAGATGAACATCCCAACAGCGTGGTCATCAGAACAACCGCAAGAACAAGGAAGCTTTAGCCATCAATATGAAAGGCAAAGAAGCTTTGGCTGTTAACATGGGTCAGTCAACACCTACTATGATGGCACCTTCACAGAGAGCACAATGTCCGAGGAGAAATATTCCTTTGATGGGGATGACATCATGAGCATATTTGATTGTCTGATCAAAAGCAACAAGCTTCAACTATCCGACGCAAAACGGCCAGATGAAGTAGGTAAAACTGACAATCCTAAATACTGTGTATTGCAGGTTCATAGGACACCCGACTAGGGCATGTTACATGCTCAAAGGAAAGATCTAGGAGCTGATTAATGCTGGCGCGATCACTCGCCAGCAGGATGAGAAGACTGTGACTGCCAATGTCGTCTTTTTACAGTTCGACGACTTTCCTGCTCAACTTATGCAGGATGGAGTCGTCCCTATCCCGAAAGCCACTCTAGAGATTAACCTTCCACCAGCACAAAGTGACAGTCTTGTTCCTCTGTCAACCGATAAAGGGGAAATCATGTGGATCCATCCTGATTTGGTTGCTGATTTTGAGATGCCTGCTTCGTCTATAAAATCTAGAAAGACAACCAAATACAAGTCATGTCACATAACTTCTCTGGGTGGTCATCATCTTCCACCTCTGGATGTTACCTTTATCCCAGCAGCGGTTTCACTTCCTTCTACCAAAATAATAACACCAAAGCCGGATGTTAACTACCAGCCAACATTCTATCTATATAGTCAACAGTCCCGAGAACTGATGCCAAAAATGGGATATGGCCTGCAAAAAGCCCCCAGCTTGAATGATGGGAAGGGTCTCCTATACCTCTCCCTACGTCTTCAGCACAACTAGTCCCGTGTTGGCTTAGGATTCTGGACAAATCCTTTGTCGCTTCAGAAGAAGTATTCGAAAAACAAGATTCTAATGAAGAATTACAATATGGTTTCCTTCGTACCAGATCTAGAAGAGGAAGCTATGACCGGTACCAAATCTGGGAGACTCTACCTCAAAGAGTATCCAGAGGGACAAGAGAATGCAGCTATTCTACCTCCAGTCCCTGATGCCACTTCAATATCTTCTCCACATGCAGTCAATGTTCCATCAGCTTCATCGCCTCCAGTGGAACCGACTCCTCCCAAACCAACAGCGGCCGACAAAGCAAACAGCCAGTTTGCTTCGATAAAATATTGAACAACTCTACCTCTTGGACTGGAGAAGCCATATAACTTCTATAAATTGGCTCAGTTAGCTAATACTCTAGCGAGATTGTCAAGTTTCGAGCTCCTTCGTCTCTCAAGGAAAAATTGAGAAACACTAAGCGAAGCTTTAGTGTAAGCCGACACTTGTCTAGCACACCTCAAGAAGCCAGGTGAGGAACCTGTGGTATGTTTTCACTGTCATAGTATGATGGAGCTGATTCCCAATATCACCTTCATACATGATGGCATGCTTCTGGAAGACAATCGACATGATCGACCTCTATGTCGATACAATAAAAGTCGATCGCAAATTGATTGACCCTGGATCTACACTCAGCATTATGTCGAGGACTCTACTAGATACACTAAAGATCCCAGTCCATAATCTCTCTACAACAATCACGACTATTTTAGGATTCAATTTTGGAAGAAGTGAACCACTGGAAAAGATTCACCTGAAAGTTTAAATCGGCAATCTCCGCACAAAGGTCACCTTTTATGTGATTGACAATCATGGCTCCTACAATGCTTTGTTAGGAAGACCATGGTTGCATGAACACAATATTGTGCTGTCCACTCTCCACCAATGCTTCAAATATGTGGATGACAACGGAGAAGTCCGAAAGAAAGTGGCTGATCTTAATCCCTTCTGAGGCATCGAAGCATATTTCACTGACTCCAGGATGTACAAAGAAGAGTTCAGAAAGTCGTAATGGCCATGGACACTGAGGAAGATCAGAAGGATAATACAGATGATGTCCTTGTGATTTCGGTCAAAGAACGTACATTTTGTCCTTCATCTTCTTAAAATCTGAC